>JBBPMS010000031.1:50731-77335 GCA_038090435.1 Phylloporus scabripes | reverse complement strand
ACTATGGTCTGAAAAATTCAAGGCGATGACATTGACAATGCACTCTGCGTGAAACCAGTTCACATCCCGCGTGCCCGGCATAAATGGCCCCCAATCATTGTCCCTGGTGTAGCTGTCCAGGTCGTACACCTGGCGTCTGCTCCTAGTGCGTATCGACTTTATACGCGACCTGCCTTCGTCGTTGTCGTGCTTGTCGAGAGTGAGTGCAAGGTAAGTACGGAGGCAAGCAAGCGTCTGGTTGGTGGGCGGGTGAGTGAAGGAGGGTGACTGTAACACGTTTGTGGATTCTAATATGTCCATCACCCACCGCAGATTGGCAGACGGAACATCTTCATAACCTAGCGCGACGGGCGGTGCGGATTGTACTACGTCCAGTAGAATCGAAAGCGCTCCGTGAAGATCCTCGGGAGTGGACCGATCCCTGTATGCGACCCTTTCTGCGTATATTCTACGCTGAAGCTCCGTTTTCCAGTCAAACAGGATGTCGCCTTGGTGCGCTTTCCGAGGATCGTCAAAAGGAAAGAGAAGGAATAACTGGCGCCAGAGATGCTGGTCCGTGGAGCTATTCACAAGCGACCAAGCAGCGCGACATGTCTGAGCAAAAGAGGCAACGTCGCGGGGATGACAGAGACTAAGTACTTGCTCTGCGATTTCCGTTGGTATGGGCCAGATTTCGACGCTTGGGGCTGGCATGCAGGCGCTGAGAAAGCTGAACGACCCTTCCTTCGTCTTATAAAGGTGATCGTGTGCAAGCACAGTCAGCCATCACTGTGCGGCAGTGCCAATCACACAATACTTTGACCATCGCCATGACTTCTGACTAGTGGACGAGCATCCCAGATTATGACCGCTCCTTGCCCCGCCATCAGTACGTCGCTGGAGGTCACTGAGGACATCACGCATCAAGTCATCCGACACTCGTCGTAGACGTTGCCCCAGTGGTCACTTTATCACGATCTACTCGCGAGGCGTTCAAACCGATATATCTTCTATCCCAGCATCATTTACCGTCTAACGGGGCTCGCAGCCAGTGGGAAGCGACGCTCCTCTGAAAACTGACCCGACCAGCAACTCTCGCATTCTCTTAAGGACCCCTTCATCTCCACCTCATCTTCGATGCTCCCCACCCTCAAGATGACGCAGAAGAGGTCCGTAATAAACACATTCTACGGTCAAAGAGTTAACCCCGAGCGCCGATATGTGGCTCGTAGATCGACCGAGCTCAGCTGGCCACAGACCCCCGGTGACCATCACACTCCCCTCCAACCACGGGTTCATTTACACCCCACTTGTACACCCTGTTGCTCTGCATCAGCACACCGTGGATGGGGCTCTCCGCCATCACTCAATACGTCAAACTCTGCCCCCAAGTACTTGCCCCGGCTTAGACATCGGGCGAGGCAAAGCGGGCACGTCGTTGACGCTAACCCTGCCGGCTGTACTCATCAAAACCTTGAACAAGGGCTGGAAAAAGTATACCAGACTGTATGGTGAGTACATACGATTGTACGGTCAGCTGGTAAGGGATCGTTCTTTTTTAAGTACCCAATTGCTTGATAAGATACAACCATGACAATACTAGGAGCGGTCAAATATGGTAGAAAATAGGTTCGTTGCATAGATTACAGGCATGATAGTCCGAGAGCTGGAGGGAAAGCGGATCGATCGAGTTGAGATACGTCGAGGACAGAGTTCATCGGCCATGTATAACATGATCTGTATGCCCACAACTTCTTCGCCTACCGTATCTCGATCCATGATTTTCACCAACGTCCACATCAAATTGGTAATGAGTGTTGCGTGCTCAGGATATGAATGCGCATCACTGCTGAGCGCTGATTGTTGGATAGGAGGAGTCTACTCCAGCAAGGTAAATGGTGTGACATTGTGGATGCTAGTTGCTTTCTTCAAGAAGGGCAGATACATTAATACATCGCAACATTACGCAATGAACCGTAAACTACAAGTACAAAGTCACGAGCTGAACAAGCCAGGCTACAGGAGTCTCCGACGGGCTCGTAGGTGTCCTCAAAGCCCGTGGGGATGACAAATAGGCCACGGTCGACAAGCTTGGTGTGGTAAGTATCATCCCCATGATGGACCTTCGTGATATTAGCCTTGAAGGTCTGGCCATCTTCGTCGATATCGCCGACCTTCCCAGCACCATGCAACTGGATGTAGGTCTGCGTACCGTTGCATGAGACAAGGGATACAAAGAGATTGGAGAAAGAGAGAAGCAAACGACAACATCAGCGCTGTGTGCAAGATTCAAGTGAGAAAGTTCAACATACATGAAATCCCGACAACCTTTCCAGGCACCGTCATTGCCCAAGAAGGACATCTGGTGCAGGTTCTTGTTGGTCAGGAAGTCGACGAATTCGCCAAGGGTGTCTAGGAGCAGAAGGACAAGTGGTCAGCCCAGGTTCCAAACCAGTAGTTACGAACTAGACTGGTGAGCTATGATGCAAGCCGCCGACAGACTGGTTATGCCTAACCAAATCCCCTCGAAGAATCTTTAGGGCATTTCGAAGTCGTTGATCGTAAGTAGCATCGATAGTATTGTCCACTGTTTTGTTGTTGAGGTCCGTCGTTTAAACGTTTAACGTCCTGGTGTTGATCAATACTCCCATATTTGTGTAATCGTTGTCAAAAAGTCAAAAAGTGGACTTAAAAGTGACGTTATCCGGGGACCCTATCGACGGGTCATGTCTTCTTCCTCGCCCTTGGTACGTTTTGCCTCCCCTCGTCCTGTTCCCCCTCTTTTTTTCTGCGGCTCAACGGTTTCTTACAGCCTGCCATTCCTCAGGTGTTGTCTCAGCTCGAACCTAACAACATCCCCGACTACTTCGCTCAACTGCACCCAGTTCCGAGAGACGGGAGCAATTACTTCGACTTCATCCGGGAGGGAAAGTCCACCTTGTTCGTCAAGTATGGCGACGAGGACATCATGGCCGAGGCTGAGACCCAGTCCTTCTTCTCTCCGAGCGAGACCCCTCCACTCCTAGTATTCCCGCTGTTCTCAACGCTTTCTGCGCCAAGGGATACTGCTTCCTTGTGATGGAGAAGATAGACAAGCCTACTCTGGCAGAGTGTGGCTCTATTCCACAGGAGGATGCCGCGAAATTGGTCGCAGATGCCGTCGAGTGGCTTCTCAAGCAGTTGCCTTCGGTTCCTACTTCTGTCTTTGGTCGAATTTCGACCACGAAGGCCTGTGTCTGGCAGGTACGTCAATAAGGTACGAATTTAACCTTTGGCAGCCCCTACTTGTTTGTCTCCCGCAGACGATTCCGCGCCTCCCTGCCGGAAGGCCGGGTAGTGTCACTTTCTCCCCTGATGATCTCTCCATCTGTCATTCAGATGTCTTCAAGTACAAATTTCCTAGTCGATGCCGATTCTGGCCGACTCTGGGTCGTTGATTTCCAGTACGTCGCCGTGTTCCCGACGATCTTCCGGCAGTACGGGTTCTTCAATATTGGCGGCCCCCTTCGCCGCCGCCGTCGCCACGCGAATTGGTCTTCGGCGGTCCAACATCACCGATGTGTTGTCGTTGGTCTCAAATGTTCTCGGGTAGACGGGTGGTAACGCCAGCTTAGGTGGTTGCTCGTCCAGTTCTATCAGCACCTTAAGCGGGGGCTAACACCCCTTTCAGAGTTGAATGAGTTTGGGGAAAGGTGATTCGCAGAAGGTAACTACTTATGTTGCCTCTCCGAGAGCATGTAATTAGTCTAAACTTTGGCGCTTAGGGAACAAATAGGTTCTGCGACCAAGCACTGACAACTAGATGTTTGAAGTCCGGATTGATCGCGATATTATGTGTGTGGTAGGGCACAATGAAGCTATCCTTCGCGAGGGCTTGCATCTAAGATAATCAAATACTCGTCGTGTTTTGAACTATTGAAGGCATGTAGTCACTTCGGTGAGCACGTTGAAGCTATGTTCTCCAGTCAAACAGAATGCATTGCGTACGCCTCGGCGCGTTTTCCGAGGATCATCGAAAGGACAGAGGAGGAAGAACTGGCGCGGGAGAATGGTAGAGTTGCCGGTCCGTGGAGCCATTCGCAAGCGACTGTGACAGATAGGCTGAGCAAAAGGGGCAATGTCACGAGGATGACTCCAAAGGTTGCCCGTTGGTATACTCGGCCAGATTTCGACGCTTGGCATCAAGGCGACTGTATGGTGGGTGCGTCTGCAGTGTCCTCAGATCCGATGTTGCCGTATCCAAGCACGGGCGTCGGGGCGCGTAGCAAAACAGGTGATCTTCAGCAGCTTCGTAGACGCATCAGTAACACCTCCGAATCAATACTTCAAACGGCCACATCTTGCCAGGGATTGGATCGAAATCTTGAAAGTCATCCACGATGGGTACATAAATGTTTGCTACAGGCGAGCCTATGTGATGCATGTATGGTTCTGTGTACATGATAATATGAATGTCGATCATGGGTCTTCAAGTATCTTTCCTGGCCTCTTCGAGGACCTTGGCAGAGATGTGAGACCACTTTACGCAGGAATCTGATGGAGAGCATACATCATGTCCTGCCTGCTTGGCTTTATGTCCTCCTCGATCTGCGTCTTGTTTCATCTCTTTTGCCATTGCCGTTGCGTGTTCACCCGTTTCGCCTGAGACATGGACGTGTTATCAAAGCGGGTATCGAGGAGGTTTGCTTACCTAGGGCTTCCTTTGTCTTTTCTGTCGCTTTCTCGCCTGCATCTATCGCACTAGCCAAGCCTTTTCCGACTTTCTTATTGACCTGCTCGACAGGGTTGATTGCTAAGGTTACGGTCCACCAAGACAAATCGCACCTTGTCTGCCATGCTGGATATCTTCTCTTTGACAGACTCTGATACTTGCGGTGTTGTATGGATATAACGACGATCCAACCCGCAGGTGATACGCAATTGGCGGGCAGAGCTGGAGAAGATGATGGGACGCATTGTTGTGGGTTGTGTCAGGCGATGGCGAATCTTTTAAAGAGTCGGTGATGTCATGGGCACTCCAATACGATGACGTTGCAGTGGCGATGCACTACTCAGTTTAGCAGAATCCTCAAGTGAATGAACTGAGCAGAACTTTCCAGAATAATATGTAAAATTTCCAGTTGGTTTTGACATCCATTGCGTTTGTTGTACCCTTCAAAATGGACGTCGAAGGCAGTGGATGTGATGACGTAATCAACTACACTCACCGCTCCACTGCGCACTGTGCCTAATTGGTTTCAATCAACAGACACGCCGATATGAAAGGATTCACTAAAGCCATCAAACGGTGGGTGCAGTTCTTCAAGGTCTCCCAGATGCGTCGTCGCAGTAGATCAGTCGTTCACCAGCTCATGCAATCCCACGCAGGACACCGCACCTTGTGACTTCCAAAGCCGGGTTTTCAAAGAGTCAGTAACGGATCCGTTCATGGTCCCACTACTCCTGCGAATAATCCGATTTTTATTAGAGTCATCTGATCCCGAATTCGATGACTACAATGCACACTTCTCCGCTCTCGAGCAGTCCACCGAGAAGCTACTCAAGGACACTAAAGCTTACACCGAGGCAGTCATAGGTATGCAATCTCTACCGACATCTTCACCCCCCATGTGATCTGGACCCTCTATCCATTCAGCCCTCCTGACTGGCGCTACCGGCTCTGCAAATCATTTCAACTTCCTCTATTCACCATTGTCTGGAGAACTCAATCTAGCCAGCAAGCATCCCAACGCTGGTGCCACAATTGCCAATACTCCTATTTACACTCAGCACTTGGATGAGCTTCGTTCTGCCATTGGACCGGAGCTCGAATTGATCGAGAGCCGTATAGTTGGACCTGTCAAGGAGTTCCAAGGCGTATTGAAAGTTATCAGGAAGACGATCACGAAGCGTGACCACAAGTTGGTCGATTACGATCGATTCAATAACTCCTTGACCAAACTTCGAGACAAGAAGGAGAAGAGTTTGGGTGATGAAAAGAACTTGTTCAAGGTTTGTCGACCATCTTTTGGCCAACCATTTTCTTAATTGGTATTTTTAGCTTGAGCAAGACTTTGAGATAGCAACGAACGACTATGATTACATTAACAACATGCTCAAACAAGACCTTCCTCGATTCATGCAACTCGCTACCCAGTTCATCGATCCTCTGTTCCATTCCTATTATTACATGCAGTACGTCTGTCACCTAACGGTGCATGTACTTCAAGTGAACTGATCATCAACGAGGCTCAATATTTATTACCTGTTCCTTGAGAAGATGAACTCCTTTTCTGAGGGCAGGTATAATATTACCAACAGTCCACCTTCGCAGATCCAGTCTGATTACGAGAACAATCGCACCGATGCTTGGAGCCGAATTGAAGATCTGGGCATCACCAAACGGATCGTGTCTGCCTGTGCGTGGATCATACCGTCTTTATCTCGCGGTCCTGCTTACTACTCCATCCAGCCAAGCTTGTCCAGGCAAAACGTGCGGAATCTGGTGCCTCCATAGGACGCACGCCAAGCGCGGCAACTACATCCAGCTCGGCTTCGCACTCCATCCCACCGCCTACGTATGGTCCTCCATCGTTTGTGAAGAAGGCGCCCCCTCCGCCACCAGCTAGCCATCAAACTGCCCCACCGCCTCCATATTCGGCTTCAGATAACGGAAATGGTGCCTTTGCTGCGACGAAACGGCCACCCCCACCTCCACCACTCAAGCCTAAGCCGAAATCAGAAGAGTATGTGACGGCACTATATGATTTCGATGCACAGGTAAGAAGTTGTTCTGCTGCGGCCATTGAACTTACGAATCCTCTTATTCAGGCCGATGGGGACCTCTCATTCAAGAGCGGTGATCGGATTATGATTGTGAAGAAGACGGAAAGTCAGGAGGACTGGTGGACAGGCCGCCTGAACGGGGTAGAGGGGGTCTTTCCTGGCAACTACGTGCACTGTTGAACATTGATCATGTTTGGGGCAAAGGAGTCTAGTCAACTTTGTAATTGTCTCTATTTGCCGTTTGGGGTGATACAATCTCTCTTAGCTTGAACTCTCATGCCTATCAACCAGCCTTCGAACCAAATCAAGTCTGTATTCCGCACTTGCTGTTGCATCACTGACATGCCTCCCAAGACTGACCAATGTCTCCATCGTCCGCTTGAAGAAGGGAGGAAAACGTTTCGAGGTATCTCAACCCATATCTCCCAACGAGCTTCATATATATCATATCACAGATCGCATGCTACAAGAATAAAGTGCAAGAATGGCGAAACGGCGTGTCAGTCCATGTCCGACCACCCCTCTGCGCCACCTCATCGTCTTCTTTTAAGCGAAACCAATCTAGATGACGTCCTCCAAATATCAAACGTGTTCATCAACGTTTCCAAAGGCGAGTTGGCAAAATCGAATGACCTCCAAAAGGCATTTGGAACATCATCCGTGGCCGACGTCGTAAAAGAGGTCGGTCGTCCATCTCTGCCATCGTGCCTTTTGTGCTGATTCGTCTTTCAGATTCTGAAAAAGGGCGAGGTTCAAGTCGGCGAGAAAGAGCGCGAACACGATCTTACTTCGTTGCGCAAGGAAATTGCGACGCTCGTTGCGGAAAAGTGTGTCGACCCAGCGACCCAGCGCCCCTATCCCGTAGGGATGATCGAGAAAGCAATGGCAGAGGCGGGCGTGAGCGTCAAAATTGGCAAGAACGCTAAAAGTCAGGTAGGCAGTGTGTTTGTCTATGGCGAACGGTCCTAGTGAACGCTGGGTAGGTGTCTGAAACCTTGCGGCTCATTCAATCCGGATCAAAACTTCCCATTCAACGTGCGCGGATGCGTGTTCGTGTTGCGGTCCCTGCTGCGGACGGGGAAGGGCTGGAGACGCAGATTAAATCGGCAGCTGAGCAAGTCGAGCGAACGGACAAGGCGGAGATGTGGGAATATGTAAGTTGGGGTGGAATCTTGACGGGCTGGATTAACACGAGTGTCATCAGATCATGCTGATCGATCCCCCTCAATTCAAGACGCTCGCTGATCTGCTTCAGAAGGAATGCAAGGGAAGAGGGCGCCTTGAGACGCTCACATTCGCTGCAACGGCGGATAATAATTAGATGACACGCGGCATTTTAGATCATTCCGTCAAGCTGTGCCCTGAATCCTCAATTTTTATCTTTGACCATCAGCTATCCAAAGCATCCATTTCTAGATCACGCTGCATTGTCAGACTATCTATGTCTTGGCTACATCCCAACTTGGCGCGACATTCTTTAGTTTGATATTGTAGTCAGCGTGATCTCTAACTGGCCATCCGCTAAGCTGACTGAAACACTATCCGACGATCAAACATTAGCGGCGCGAATGAAGAGTTCGAGACGTACCCTTCCAAATCCTGTATGATGTTGTCAAGGTGGCCAGTAGCCTCCCTCAAGAGTGTTTCAGCTTGGTGAGAAGTACATACGGCAAGGGTTCGAGCACCGGCGGCGCGCCCTGCTTTCAACCCAGATGGTGCATCTTCAACTACCAAGCCTGAGATACACATCAGGACCGGCAAATCTGAATTGACAGATAACCTACATTTGTCGGGGAGTATGCCGAGTACAACTGCGCCAGCAATGTACGGGTCAGGTTTGGGTTTCCCTTCTGTGACATCGTTGCCAGTCACATAACCCCTGCGTGGGATGGGTAACAAACACTTGGAGATAGCGAGGCCCGCGTAGAATCTTGACGCTGAGAGATATTACCGCCACTCTGCGCATAATATTGCCAGAATAAGTACCGGACGTAACAATGGTCCATTTATCCGGCGCTATTTCGTTGAGCTGAATCCATGGTCATGGCGTAAGTGGTGCTAGTTTTTTTTACCAGAAAATTACCTCGCCCAGCAATTTCCGCGCGCCGTTGAGAACTTGGGGGCCCAGACCACCCCTTTGGTTGGCAACAAGGAGCTCGAAGCGCATGATCTCTTTCTACAACAAGTCTCATTGACACCATGGTTGATGCACATTGTTCGATTTTACCTTTAGCTCTTCCTCATCTGTGATTTTGCAGTGCTCGCGCAAGGTGTCTTCCAGTCTCCTCCCGTGGGTTAGATGGGCGATGTTACTGGGTAGATGGGTATACTGTTTGCAAAATTCATCCCAGGCACTAAGGACGCCTGGTGTGGAGTCGATGAGGGTGCTGGAAGGTGTTATGTGAACAATCGGAAGATTTTGAATATGATAATCACGATGTTACCCATCCAGATCAAAGAGAATCTGTTGCAGAAAGGGTGAACAAGGGAAAAATAAAAGATGTATTCCATACCGCATCGACTCTGATGGTCCTGTTTTGTTCCATGATGTTATGCCAGTCGAAAGTTTCGGCTATTGTGCACGTACCTGCGCATTACTTCAATATGATTCCATAATGGTACACTCAGCGCTCAACTTCCCTGATCTTCGATCAAACTTTGACCATGGCGATGTGTCGAGCGTATTATAAGAACACGGCCGTGCCTTCACTACGTTCGTGTTATTCCCTACTCACCTTGAGGGCTAACTGCCAGGATCCCAAGTCCACGCATCGAAAACTATGAGGTTCATCACCTTCTCCACACTGTTGTTGACATCTCTCGTCTTGGCTAGTCCAGGCCCGAGACAGCCCCAACTGGCTCGTAGTTTCTTGCCGCGGAATAATGCTGGCGCTCCTCTGTCCGTGCCAGTCCACTCTCGTCCTGATGTTTTCTAATCCATCATAGGAATCCTGCCAGTGTGTCTGGAATCCCTTCAAGTTCCACCCCCGCCGCATCCCCGACAGCCTCGTCTGGTGCTGGCTCGACCAACTCAAGCGGACCCCAGACTTCCTTAATCCTCCTACCCTCTCTGATCGCTCCCAACTTTGCACAAAATGGCCTGAACACAAATACCACAGAGGCTGGCGAAGTTGCCTCTCTCACGTCCACCAATAATTTCATCAACTGGTGTGCTACACTGCCTCACCTTCCCATCACCAACGGCAAGCAGCTCATGAATGGCTCGTGTAACCCTGCTCCGATGGGGGCGATTCCTTCCACCTCCCGCATGCCGAGCGTCAAATTTGTCACCCCCCCCAACCTTGCTGTCATTCCGCACAACACCACCTTTGAGATTACGTTGGCTGTCAAAAACTTGGCGACGGGATACTTTACCAATCCAGACACGAATTACTTTGCAGCACCCCAGCAGCTCGACCCTACCACTGGTCTCATCCAGGGTCATGTGCATCTCGTCATCGAAGCGCTTCATTCACTCCACCAAACTACGCCCACAAATCCAACCAAGTTCGCCTTCTTTGTCGGGCTGAATGCTAAAGCTGATGCCAAGGGCTATCTGTATGCCAACGTTACTGGCGGCCTCCCCAAGGGCGTGTACAGATTGTCTACCCTCGCTGCTGCTATGAATCATCAGCCCGTGCTTCTTCCGGTTGCCCAGCGCGGTGTCACTGATGATGTGATTTACGTGAGTACACGTTTGAGACTCGCCGTTGCCGATGAATGATTTGACATATCACTGCACACTCAGTTTACAGTCAAGGGGTGAAGCTTGAAGAGCCAACTACCAACATTACAGCTCCAACCGCCCATCCGCACGATTTTCATTTCACTGTCACTTTTTTTTTGCTGTCCCTATAGTACCACGATTCCCTCACAAGCCTCTACGGAGACGTACTGACTTTTGATTCCATTTTATCGACTTAAGAGATTGTTCTGGAGAATCCTTCAGTAGACACAATGGAACACTTATGTTTGTAAATCACTTGTATCACAGTCTTGGTTTGAATACATACTGCGTTGGTGGAAATATGATTAGATCTCTCGAGTGACTCGACAAGGAAGTTGATATTTCTTTCCATGCGAGGATATACATATGGTTGACCCGGACATTCGGGGCTTTCAGCTAGTTGTTTGATGTAGTAGGACATATACACCCTATACTTGACGCTCACAGGAAGGGGCTGACGACACCCCCCTCAATCCCTTGTCAAAATCCGACGACCCAGACGGTCGCGGTCCACGTCTCGCGTTGCAACAACCACCGCTCGTTTTCTCCGAGCCCATTAGCATCCGCGACCAAATTCCCTTTGGCCGCGGCCACCGCTCCTCTGGTGCCACCGTCATCGCAGGGATTGTTCTCGGGAACACGTCTGACGACCCAATCTATCACTACCTGTCGATGGTCGAGAGGGATTCAGACGATGTGACAGCAATGCTCGTTGTGATCCTGTCGTCAGCAAGGCTGCCGACGGGCGCTATCGGAAGTGCTACCAGAATACCCTCCGAAGAAGGAGACCGTCACACTTTGGCATCGGGCGCTACGTTCGTTTCGGTTGGAGTCCGGCCATCAAGCGCCGAGCACTGCCTAGGTAACGGAGGCGGAACTTGGTGCGTATGCTTTGTGCGAGCATGCCGCTAGTCAGATTGGCCGATTGAAAGTTGGAGATTGCGAGGACGCGTGGAAAGGACGAAGGAGGCGGGAGGGGCCAACTGAGTGAGCAACGCAGAGACAAGTTACGCGAATGAGCAGGTGTGCGTGGTAGTGCTGACAGGTAGGGGGGGTAGGATCAAGATGGTTTATCACGTACTTGTTGGCAGATGCACACTGCCCACGAAGCGATGCAGCGAGACAAGCCGCAGCACTCCATGCCGAAGTGACCGCGCCCACGGCATGATCACGAAACACCACGACCCGAAGGCGAGCCTGAGGAGAACTGTCAGGAACTCACCAAGTTTGTACGAGTCCCGGTGTTCTTCTCTCACCACCGCCAGCATACAAACCCACATGCACATGTGGGCAAGTACCGGTCTGCATTACCATCTTCTCGTCTGATTCTACTCCTCATACATGAGTGACCTGAGACCTTTCGTGGGGGACGCATGTCGTGCTCGGAGAATCAGGTAGTACGTTTTCAGGGCCAGCGTTGATGCTAACGTTTCAGGAATTTGTTGACACGGTTTTCAATGTGAGAACCTGCAGCACTTAGCACCGGTTTACCTGGACTTTAGCAGGCGGTGATAGTGGCTGACACGGTTGTACTCTAGAAACAGCTCTAGTTCCGAGCCTGGAGAGGCAAATTTGCCTTCCCCTTATCAAACTATCATAGGTATCCTAAAAAATGCAACCTCGGCCCGCAGCCCCGCACAGCTGATTTTGCAATCTGAGGCGTCGAAGGCTATGTGCCTCGCCTGTCGATGCGCTCGGACAACTCGGTCTATCACGCGAACGGATCCCGTTGATAGTGGAGAAGGTTCGTTGGAAGAGAGCGTGCAAGAAGGTTGACGCCACTAACATTGGACGAAGGCAAGTCTAACCCATGTGCTCTCACGAAGTGCAAGATTACTGTGAGAATGTGGACAAGGCTAACTGGTTCTCAAGCACCGCCCGGCGCCTGTCCACCAGTACAAGCAAAGTCATAGGCCACTTCATTGTACAATTGTACGAACATGAAACGTTCTACGGACGCCACTCGTTCCCCTCGACCCTCATAGTCATCTATCTTCCTCCCCGGCCTCGTCGGATCAATCTCCTTGCACAGCTAATTTTGTCATCTGGGGCATCGCACCCGGCGGGTTCGAAAGTGGATAGCCAGACGCACAGTGGACCATTCATTTGATATTAGGCGAACCTATCGGTCTTAGGGATCGCGCAATATGTCATCAAACCATTGCGCTGTCAAAGTGTTTGAAGTGCGACGTGGCGCTCTCATGAGAAGCCACAAAGCCGTGGATGGTGAGCCGATGACACGCTGAACACTGGTATATAGCATATAAAGACAGGCCGTCGGTAAGCGTCCCTTCGTCGCATCTGTCTTCTTCCCTGGTCGCCTCATTGGACTGCAACTGGGCTTGTCCTTCTAAATCTACACATCGAAAACTATGAAGTTCATGTTCTTCTCCACGCTGTTGTTGTCGTCTCTCATCTCAGCTAGTCCAAGCCTCAGACAACGCCAGTCGGTGTCAGTCCACTCTCATCTAAACGCTTTCTTATACTTCTTTATAGGAATCGTGGCAGTGTTTCTAGTTCTTCCCCCGCTGCATCCCCGACAGCCTCGGCTGGTGCTGGTTCGACCAACTCGAGCGGGTCCCAGACTTCCTTATCACTCCTGCCCTCTCTGATCGCTCCCAACTTTGCGCAAGATGGCCTGAACACAAATACCACAGAGGCTGGCGAAGTTGCTTCACTCAAGTCCACCAATAATTTTATCAACTTTTGTGCTACGCTTCCCCAGCTTCCCATCACCAATGGCGAGCAGCTCACGGGTGGTTCGTGTAACCCTGCTCCGATGGGGGCGATTCCTTCCACCTCCCACATGCCGAGCTCCAAATTTGTTACACCCCACAATCTCGCTGTCATTCCGCACAACACCACCTTTGAGATTACGTTGGCCGTCAAAAACTTGGCGACGGGGTTCTTCGTCAATGTAGACACAAATTACTTTGCAGCACCTCAGCAACTCGATCCAATCACTGGCCTTATCCAGGGTCATTCGCATGTCGTCATCGAAGCTCTTCACTCATTCCACCAAACTATGCCTACAGATCCAACCAAGTTCGCCTTCTTCGTCGCGCTGAATGGCAAAGCTGATGCCAAAGGCAATCTGTATGCCAACGTCACTGGTGGCCTTCCCGAAGGCGTGTACAGGATGTCTTCTACCGCTACTGCTATGAATCACCAATCCGTGCTCTTGCCAGTTGCTGAGCGCGGTGCTGCTGATGATGTGATTTATGTGAGTACAAGTTTTGTGCGTCTGTTACTAAGAGCGATCTAACATATCGCAAATTCAGTTCACGGTCAGCGGTTAAGAGCCATGAACGAACATCATAACTCTAAACACCCTTTCATACCATTCTCAGGCTGTTACCGCTTCTTATTCTGTCCTTACTAGCTTTACGCGCGAACACTTCATTAACTCATGGGATTGGAATGAACTTGCAATTCAATTAGGCATTGTGTTTCGGGGACTTTTGTTTATACATTCTACACAATTTATTGTGACAATTAGCTATAGATTTCGAGTGACTACTTTCCTTACGAGGATAAATGATCGACGCGGACATTCGACGCTTTCAACTAGTCGGCTCGCTCCTTGCTATACTCTCGTCGCCCACTCGTTGCAACCGCGATCTATATCTACTCTTGAGACAAGAAGCCACTGACGAGCCAGTTGTTGATCGTACGTATGTATTCAGCATTGCAGATCCTTGGCATCAGTCACGGAGGAGAAATTGCAGCGTTCTTGATCATGTCCGAATCGAGGAGCACCACCATCATCAAAGTCCCCGCAACGTCTGCCAACATCGGACCAGGCTTTGATGTCGTAGGGCTCTCTCTCTCTCTGTACTTGACGCTCACAGTCAAATTCGGACCACCCTCTGCTGACCTCGTAAAAATATCTTATTCGGGAGAAGGGGCCGACGAAGTCCCCCTCAATCCCTATCAGAACCTGACGACCCGCGTTGCGCTCTACGTCCTGCGCTGCAACAACCACCGCTCATTTCCTCCAGACCTCATCAGCATCCACGCTGACAACCAGATACCCTTTGGCCGCGGTCTCGGCTCCTCGGGTGCCGCCGTCATCGCAGGTGTTCTCCTCGGCAATACGCTCGGACAACTCGGCCTATCGCGTGAACGGATCCTCGACTATGCGTTGATGGTCGAGAGGCATCCAGACAACGTGACGGCAGCACTCGTCGGTGGTTTCGTCGGATCGTACCTCCGCGAGCTCGATCCTGTCGCCAGCGAGGCTGCCCAGGTACCGCTGTCGGAAGTATTACCAGAGTACCCTCCCGATGCGGGAGAGGAGTGGGGACTGTCTCCGCCCGTACCACCCTTTGGCATCGGGCACTTTGTTCGATTCGATTGGAATCCTGCGATCAAGGCCGTGGCGATCATACCTCGGTTTGAGCTGAGTACTGCCAAGGCGAGAGACGTCTTGCCCACGGAATACTCTCGAAAAGATTTAGTACGTACTATGCTTTGTGCGAATATCCCTGAATTTGCTAAGGGTATTTAGATTTTCAACATGCAACGGCTTGCCGTGCTCACAACCGCGCTCGGACAATCACCGGCGGATCCTGAACTCATTTACGAGGCAATGAAGGATCGTGTCCACCAACCTTATCGGAAGAAGCTTGTATGTGTGTTTCATGCTATGATCCACCAACGGCTGCTGAACGAGCTGTAGATCCCTGGCCTACCTGAGGTGACATCATCGATTACCCCAGAAACACATCCCGGCTTACTCGGGATCTGTCTCTCTGGAGCAGGGCCAACCATCTTGGCCCTCGCAACTCATAACTTTGACGCTATCGCGGAAGGGGCCCGTGCAACATTTGCAACAGAAAATATAGAAGTAGACTGGAAGGTCCTAGAAGTTGTTGGCGGAAGTCAGACTTACCTTTTGGAGGTGAACTAGATAGATATCACAACACTGGCTTGCAGAGCCTAGAGCCAGTCTGTGGGATGAGCATCAATCATCACTAGTCCATAAATATTGTATTCAAACATGCATGCATCGTCACAGGTATTATGCCTCCGGGTATCCTAAAATCCAACATCGCGTCAAATTCTAAACTCTAGCGTTGAGACAAACGGCTCTCATCGCAACCAGGGATGCTGAGCTGCCGTCGAAAGGTAGATCAACTACAAACATAACGTCGCTGCGGTCGCTGTTCAGGTAGACAGGGAGTGTGACCAGGTTACTATGGTCGACGTCATCTTCATCTTGTACCCAACGAATCTGAGATGCGTTCAGATGAACGGCTTCACCATCATTGAGCACGAGCTTCCCGACTTCCGCATCCCAAGCAGCTCCTTCCAATGTCAAACCTAAAACAATCGTGATCAGAATAGCCAATCTAGAATGCCATCCTCTGAGGCGTACCATCGACAATAAACGCTCCTGGGTTGTTCATCTGGCCAATGTCTAGCCGGAGGCTCAATGTTTCCAGACTCCAACGTTTGCGGTGAGCAACAGCCTGCCGAGTAGCCGTAATGTACGCCTCTGGGAAGAATAAGCCTCCAAGCCAAACCTCAACGTCAGACAAAGATTGTTGCATCGTCGTGATCCCGTCTAATTGAGCTAGGCGACGAGAAAGATCCGGAATCCACTCCGAGACTGACATGGCCTTGGGAACCTTGTATCGCCTCCAATGTGTTGGAATAGTACCTGGGTCACGTCAATTTGCTATTGACCATGACAAGAGGAGGGTATCGATTCACCTTTGGTGAGGGAACTCATCAAGGCACGGAGGTGGTTAGTCTGCTTCAATTCACCCTCGCACACCTTGACAACATCCGCAAGGTCCCTGCGAACTTGGTCGAGTAACTTGCGCCCAATAGACCCCTCTCGGAAGAATAGGCGATAAAGTGGATCTGGATTGTCGCTCGATTGTTTGGGCAGTATGTTCAAAGACTAGATGACAAGCGTCAGTGATGGGCCCATATCACGAAATGTATAGTTTACCGATGGGAGCTGGGTCAGCCATTCGCGGCAACGTTCATGCAAGTTGCGCATCCACGCAGGCTGTTGTGAAGGCTGACTCTTGGAAGGGCTACCTGTACCTGGCACGTCATCTTCGTCATCGGTCAAAGTCCGCATCTTCCGTAGCTTGCTGAGGAGCTCGTTTCCTGTAACAAACTGAGCATGGGTGCATATAGCCAACCTCAAGCGAACCGACCTTGAGCAATAGCAATGACTCTTTCTGCAGTTGGCGGCAATGTCAACCACGACGGTGGTTCGCGGTCCGGCAAACCTTGCACCCACGAGAGGAAGTGCTCGAGTTTAGTACCATCAGGAGCCTCAAGAACTTGACTACTATTAATACTGGGCACGAGATTGAAATCCACATTGTAGGCAGCTGGAGTGAACAGTTTGTCGACGAAAGCATCGAGAATGCGCTGATCGAAGTCACTATCGACACGCCCACCATACACTGACTGTTTGATGAGGGTCCGCAGTGCATCCCATGGAATCGTGGCGGGATCAACATTAGCCCTCCCTTTGGCAACGGCGTTGAGCCAAGTGTCTATGGTGCCAGAGGCAGAGGCCATATCGGAGTCATTAAAGTCGTACGTTTGGCTCCATCCCAGTGGAACGTATCGTAAACGTTCTTGTACAACTGCATGGAACCATGCAAGGAGGAAATACAAACGGACTTTCTCTGCAGGTCCTTGAGCGAGGCGTTGAGGGGGGATGGATCCCAGCGAGTCGAGCAAGTTGGCCTTCACTCCTGGTGGTGGCTCGTTCATGATGATGCGGGACTGCCGGAGTATATTGACAGGAATGGACGGGTTAGCTTCCATGGTCAAGAAGAGGCGGAAGTTGCGATGAGGGCTGAGGGTTTGTAGTTTCTTTTCCAGTTGTCCTAGCCATGAAGGTGCCAGATGGACGTTCTTGAGAAGGACCCATGTCCCTTGTCTCGATGCTGCAGCAATGGCTTGATCTGCGAGAGTAAAACCTTCCTGAGAGCCCATGGCAACAGAGGAAGACCGAGCTCCAACGGTTTGAATAAGATGCTCGACACGGTAGCTGGCATCGTAGCCAGTCACGGATACCAGAGCAAGTGGCGTCGTACCAGGAATCTCGTTTGCAACCATGGCGCCAAGGTCGAGTTCGGAGGATAGGTCATTCTGGAAGACAGTTCGCACAAACAATGCAGTGGATTGCAAGAGGCGATCAGGTCGCAAGCATTTGATAACAAGCATGGAACGAAGGGCTTCCACGGCAGCTGTGCGAACGTCTAAACACGAAAGATTTGTATAAAAAGAGTGGAGACGTACGTGTGCTTGGCTCCCAAGGTAGAGGGACGATTGTTTCAGGATTCGCAGATTGTAGGAACGGAACCCAGTTTTCAGGGCCTTCGAGAATATTGTTCAGAACGGGTTTGAAAAGGCTTTGTTTTGCATATTCCTCGAGGTGCATCATCTGCTCTGGGGAGAGCACGGAAGAGACCTGTTCGCTAGAGGACGCGCCAGGCTTTCCGACGATTCCTTGTCCACTTTCCAAGAGGAACTCGAGTTCATCGGTGATATCCTCCACGCCTCGCAGCTTCACCTGTGCCAAAAGAACTGCGAGCATGACATGATCACGATGAAGCAGAGCTCGCGAGGTTCGCCTGTACGCAACCAGGAAAAGGTCGTTCAGTAGGATCTCCCGCCGTCTGTGGTAGTCGGTGACATTCTTCAAGTTGGGGTTGTGGTGAAGTACGTAATCAAAGATGTCGAGGAAGAATTGAAGGGAGAATTGGTAAAAGTGATTGACCAGGTTGAGTTGTTCGAGAATGAAGAAGACCGAACTGCAGGCCTGTGCCAATGGCAGGTATTCAGCGGTCACCTGCTCAACTTCTTTCATGACAATGTCCGTCTCCTCCACCTTGCGCGTAATCTCTGCAGCCTCCCGTTTCAACGTTTCCAACGTGCCAATGACTTTGTCGTCGTCGAGGATATTTCCCGTCGATTCATTGAGAGCTTGGAGGAGCAATTTCTCCAGTGTTCGGAGACGGAGCCGGAACTCGCCTTGAGCTTTCATGAGATCCGTTCGCTTGCGTTCTGTATCAGGCCGTTCCACCTTCAGCACTTGATCCAAGGATTGGCTTTGAAGACTGCTGCGCGTCATTGTGAAGTTGACGAATGTAACCCTACTGCAGATGTCGGGGGAGAACTCGACCGACGGGTCCCGAGTCGAGAGGAACATTGTAAACGCAGGGGAGAAATCGATGTCTTGGTTGCCAATACGAATGAGCACACGGCCGCCCGTTCTACGGATCTCCTTGTTCAACACGGCATTCAAGATGGGATCCAGATGCTCGACGTCTTGGATGAGAATAGGATTACCGAAACGCAGGGCACTCTCCAAGACCTTGAGGAATGCTTCATCCAGGAAACTCGTCACCGTGATCTTGCGTTCCTTGTATTCGTTGAGCAGGAAAGTCGTTGCCTGGCCAGTTGGGTCGATCATCAATGGGTAACGGTTGAATCGCTTGAGCATAATCGCGTTTTCGGTGGTCAGATTGTCAGCGGGAAGCGACTTGGACTGCCAGCTCAAGCGATCATCCGCGGTTGAGAGGTACTCCGTCAATGAAAGTTCCGGCTTGAACTTGAGGTTGCCTTCGAGAAGATGGTTCGACCAATCCTGCCACATCACTTCTCTGTAATGCTGATCAAAGAAACCACCATATGCGAGGAAGGCTGCAGACAGCAGCACATCGCCAACGATGGTGCTCATTTCCGCATCAAAGGTGCGACTCCCGGACTCCCATCGCCCCTTTTCCGAGGATAAACTTTCAAGAAGCTTCATACTACGATCAACCTTGCTCTGTACCCGCTCCATCTCCGACTTGATTGCCTGCGTTTCTGAAATGAGCAGTGCATATTCTTCCTTGTATTTGGCGATCTTTGCTTCCAGTTCAGCAACGATGGTGATAATTTGAGCAGCTTGTTTCTTGGTCGTCTCGGCTTGGTTTTCAAGGGACTGCACCTCGTTCCGTAGAGGCTCAACCTTGTCGAGAATTTCCGAGAAGCGGACCTGGGCAAGCACCCACTTGACAAGGGGACCACAGGCTTTACTGGCACGTTGGACGTTCTCAAAGTTGAACGACGGCCGGCTTAAGAAATCCTTTTTCATGAGTTCACGGAGGGACTTTGTCATCTGGTTATTTGTATCAAAGTTGACGATCCTCTGGATGAAGTCGTCCCGACGGATAATACCTTGAACTGTTCGCCAGCTATCGATCTTGTGCCCGAGAATCGTACAGACAGACTCCATGGCAAGTTTGACAGCTTCGGGCGGGTTGGCCATCGTCCTGACTTCCTGCAAGTGTTGCCTCTTGATGTTACTGACAGCAGCCTGTGCCTCTAATACTGCGGGTTCGGCGTCCGCTAGGTCGGCCATGACAACAGCACGACGCTGTGCGATGTGCTTGTCCTGCTCAACCAAAGCAGCTTGGATTTCGATAGACGCTGCCTTCTTCTGTTCAGCCTCCTGCTGGTCCGCGACCATGCGCTTGAGCTTCTCATTGGCTTCCGTATTCTTGGCTTGAAGTTGTGACCGCTTTATAGCAAGACTCTTGCGAAGCTCTTCGACCTGTGTCACTGTATCCTTGAGTTTATCAAGACCAACGTGGAGGTGACGCTGTTGTTCCTCGAGCTCGTCGCGCTTCTCATTGTAAAGCCTGACGTAGTGGTTGATGCTAAAGAACACCGGTCACGTCAACGATCCATCTCAACGGAGCGAAACGACTTACAAATCGAGATAGTGTCGAGGCGTAACATAGTTGTACCTGCCTTGCCGACGACTGATGCGCTGGTTGATCTGGAACATAGACAAGTGGACATAGACAAGAGCATTCACGACAGCGGTGCGGTGAATAGGAGGTACGGAAAGCTCGCGATAGGCAATAGGGAAATGGGCAGGTGGAGAGTACGACGCCAGATCCAAATCCAACGTATGGGTGAACTCCATGCCGACTTGATAGAATGCCTGATCTGACCAGTCGCCAAACCAGTCGAGAACACAACGGTTGAACAAGGCAGGCGACGTGGCGGCGCGGGACGCAAGACCGTTTTCCGGTGGGTTCATAGTGAAAACAACATGGAGATTCTTTGCAACTTGCTGAGTGAACCACCTGTACAACTCTTCGTGCGAGTCAAGCATCAGCCCATCTCTTTGAGACCCTTCCTTACACGCTGTCATCAAAGCGGCGTGTTCGTCACCCTCGAAGAGACCTGGTACTTCGGCGTTCGCGAGAAGGGTGTTCATACGTTCCAGGAAACCTGAGTCGAGCACATTGGATTCGTCCATGATGAAACAAATCTTCTCGCCCTTGCAACCAGCACGTCTCAGTACGGTACGGAGATCATCGTCAAAGTCGTCGCCGGTATACTTGTTCGAGACCTTGATCTGGAAAATACTCAACCCATTGAGCCAAGCAACGAAACGAGACAGCGTCGTCTAGACAGGATCGTCAGCCTTGTGATGTTTTAAGAATTTCGTCATTACCTTGCCACTGCCGCTCACACCAATCAACAACAGGTGACCTTGGACTTGACGGAACACACGATCGATCCTGAGTACATGATCAAGCACATCGTTGAAAAGAACCAGAGGAACGTCCAATTCTTCCTCGTAGAAGACGCGCAAACGAGCCTTTGTGTACTCGCGGAGAACCTCTCTGTCCACAGGTATGTAGTCTTTCGAGGTCCAATTCGAGAAGAGAATGGGTCTGCTGAGAGCTTCATCGCGATTAATGGTAGGGAAATGTTCTAAAGCAGCAAAGTCAATGTGTTCGTCCGTCCATTGCTTCTCTTCTTCTGTGACGAGTCGGTCTTGGAAGAGACGCAGTGCTTCATGGGCCCAGACACGGACCAAACCTTCTACGGATAGGATCTCTAGAGGGCGGATAGCTTCGTAGATACCCCGCACCCATCTCGTGAGTTCACGAGGACTGTAGACGTAGTGCGCTTGAATGTCAGAAGTAAAACGCTTTTGCGAAGCGAGATAGAAGGAGACCATCGCGTCTGTAAGAGGCTCGGCGTACGCGCGCAGCGTCGGGACCACCTTGAGAAGGGCGCGGTTATATGTGCCATAAATTTGTTTGAGCGAGACCTCTCCTGGATAGTCCACCATGACGAGTGGGGCATGGCGTAGAAAACGGTGACTGAGAGGAACACGACCAGGATCGGTGGGCGGGTTACACGCGCCGACGAACTGAATACGCTCGAGTTTAACCCACGACATATCACTTGCACGCCAATATCCTCCACACTCAACCAATTGGCGCAAGAATGAGATAACTCGTTGGGTGCCATACTTGTCCTGAGCGGGAAGATTGATTTCATCACAGAACACGACCAACCAGCGGCCAATCTGAGCTGGCGCAAGGATGACGCCGTTCGGAGTCTTTCTATACTCGCAGTACTGTTCAAACGTCTTGAGAATGAGTTCAGGTGTGGTAGCGCTAGAGAAGTTGAGGCCGACAACTTCCATGTCGGGGAGTTTGCGAAGCGCGCTAAAGAGCGTCATAGTCTTCCCCGAACCCGGAGGTCCACACAACATGAGTGGTTTATGTTCAGAAAGCCATGAGTACAGAACTTCTTCGTGGCGTACAGTGTCCATGGTTGGAACGACAACATCAGCTGCAGTGACAGAATGGGCATCGATTTCGATTGAAGGGACCTTGGACTGCCAAGCAATCCAATCCGAAGTAGTGATTTGTACGTCGAAGTCGATGAGAGATGCTTCGGCAGCCATCGGCGGTAGGTCGATGCCGGTTTGTTTGCGGAGGAAGTCGCCCATCTCCGCACGTAAGTCGAGCTTAGCATCACCGGAAAACGCCCAAATGATGCTGACAAGTAAGCGCTTGGTAACGTATTGTTCGACCTTTTCTGGAGGAAGTGGGAAATCAGAGTGTTGGATATTGTACTCGATGATGTTTCGCGCAGTCTTGTTGATCAACGAAAAGAGGGTGTGAAGCGCACGAGTGTTCGTAAAGTCCATGATGTGGTCGATAGATTCCGCAAATTCCAGGGCACAGCTGACAAGTTCCCCATCCGCAAAGTAGCGCTCAAGGATGCCCGCGATCTGAACCTGGGTAGCAAGATGGGCAGAACCCGAAGTTTCAGCGCCAAGAATGTCGGAACGACGCCCCGGTACGTCGGCGGCGTCTTCGTCGTCCGCGTCCAAAGGTACAGATGAAAGAGTGTTGAGGTAATGACGATAAACCATTGAAGGCTCGATGACATCTTCACTAAACCAGATCATACCACAACGACTGACAGTAGCGAGAGTTGCATAGCGCAAGTGTTCGACTTCGAACATAATCCGGACATTGGGGGGCAAGTTCAGGCGCTCACCATTCGGAAGCGTAAGCAGCTTGTTGTCATCAAGGACACTGTAGATTGATAAGTAAACCATTCCACCATTTACCAGATCAACCAACCTGTTCAAGTTCTCGACCCACTCCGGATCGACGTCTCCATCGAAAATAATCCAGTGTCGCTTGGAACTCTCGCCACGCACATCATCCACAATCTTGCGCAAGATATGGGTGAACAATCCATCATTCCACTCGCGCGTGGTTGGATCAAGCGTCCCGTAGAGCGCATCCTTGTGGATCGCTTTAGGATCGATGACATACGCAACACCTTCAGTGCCATCAAGTCTCTCTAGTGCCGAAAGCAGGACCTGCCACGCGTTTGTTTTTCCGGTGCCGGAGGGACCGACCATCATGAGACCATGTTGGATCTTCTGAATCTGGTACAACTGCAGTATCTTGGCGATCCACCGCTCGCCATCCACCAAGCGCCTTTCGGCGCAGACTTTCAATATTTGTTCGCGTAGTGCCTCCAGGTCGACAGGAACATAGTCTGTACCGGGGAAGACATCCGCGAGTAAGCTAAAGTGATCACGTGTTTAGTGTGCGAGGGACCCGTGCCATCGTTGACCCATACCTAGTCAGTAAAGGTACGTCATCGGCGACCAACTTGGGAACGATCGTCTCCGTGACACTCTGGATGACAATGATCTGTTCCGAGACGGCGTCCGAGAGTCCATTGACACTCTCCGTATCCTCCAACTTGGCACTCTGCAAGCGTTCGCGCTTGAGGATACCTGCACTGGCGAGCACGGCCTTTAGTGCACGCAAGCCAAAGTCATAATGAGGTTGAGGCGAAAGTTGCTCATCACAAAGGTTGAAGAAGGGTACAATCTTGGACGCGAGGGATTCAGCAGTCCGGAAACCCTGAGAGAAGAGCATGACTTGAGCAATAAGCTCGCGATCGGGCCGTGTCATTGCCATCCTAGAGACTGGTCAGGGTGGTCACGAGTATGGCCAAAAGTCGAACGCACGGTCTGAAAAGCTTTGTCAAGTTTGGTGGCAGAGTCGACCGTCCAGCGTAGTTGGGGTTGGTGGTAATGAAGATACCTGGTTGACATGCTCAGCGAGGCGCAACCAAAGCTTCGTACACGAGCATACCGATGTTCTTGTTGATCTTCAAATTCTTCCCAACGAGCTCAATCTCGGTATTGGGATTCTTGGCAAGAGAAGCGAGCCCCTGCTGGATACTCTGCACCTGCTGCGAGACAGCACTCAGAATACGTTCCTCCAATCGGTTGAACTCGTCAAAGCAGCCCCACGCTCCGACTTGACAAAGACCAACGAAAATGCGGCCCATGGCCTGGAAGTCAAACGTTTCGTCGCAACAGAATACCAGAACAAACCGACCAAGTTGAACACCAAGGGCCTTGACGGATTCAGTTTTACCTGAGACAGATTGTTGACAACGCTTTTACTACATGGGAGTCGATGGACGTACCTGTTCCGGCTGGGCCGAATGGAGAACCACCAAGCTGACTGTCCAAAGCCTGGGTTAGAGTGAGGTAGACTCTGTCCGTCAATGGTGTTTGCACGAGACGGTCAGGAACACCCAGATACTCCCATCCATAAGGGAACGTCGCATTCGCAACTCGGATGGCTAGACGGTCAAGAGGGTTCTCGGCCGATCGTTCCAAATAAAAGCGCATTTGTGAGAGCCATGTGAAAGCCTTGGTATCGGTGACCCGTTGTTGGATAAGAGCGCGCGTAACGTCTCGTTGGTGGACGAGTTCGGTGATAAGGTGTTCACATTTGCGGCGGGTCACGGGGCTAAGTTCCTGCAAGACGATGTCGGCGAGGAGGTCAAGAGCCTGAGAAATTGTTGCAAGAGGTTCTTCGGGAAGATTGCCTGATTCCAGAGAACCCTCGACCGACGTGGTCCAAGCCACCTGAATAGCCAATGTGACGAGTTGGGCAGGATATTTCTCCATCCAGTACATGAGTTGATCCATATTGAGTGGAGAGCCAGTGCCGTAGAACGACTGTAGTTCACCGACAGCGTCGCAAAGTAAGTCGGCCAACGAGAGTCGCATCAAGGATTCCAGTCGAGCAAGCCAATCGTTGATTTTTGGATAATCTTTCAACAGAATTGGCTCGCTAAACCGAACTTCCTCCCCCTCGCGCGAAGCCATGCCCTGGATTTGAGTAAGGTCGTCGTCGAGCTTGATCGTGGAAATACCGGCGAACATCTTCTTGAGGTGCTTCATGATACGTAGGATGTCCTTACTGTTACCGATTATCTCCAGCAAATCTTCGTCACCAACGAAGTAGAATCGCGGGAATGATGCTCGCTCGCGTTCAAGGTATTCACCAAGAGCCTTCTGGATTTTATTCAAGAGGTCAGCGAGACGTTCTAAGCTCTTTTGAATTCCTTGAATATTCATGACGTCTACGACGAATGGTGACTTGTACACCTTCTTCATGACGGTCAAAAACTCGGCGTTGATGTTCTGGAAGCGGGCGCTTTCCACAGGGAGAAGGTGCTTGATGTCCGCGCTCCCAGAAAAGATGCCCTCCAAGTATACCCATTGGCGCTGAACATCGATCCAAACATCTTTCGTAAAGGTGAGAAGTGTCGTGCGGAAGATACAACAGTGCTCATCTTACCGAACAAAACGTGGATCCTGTTGAGCTTCTCTTCCCATGAACCGGCCTTTTGACAAAGTTAGCACAAGAAGCAATGTGTGTATCCAATCAATACCTCTTCCTCGAAGACTGGAAGAAAGGGTCAGCTTGGTGAAATCCCTTCTCCAAATTATCTATGTACCTTTATAATACGGAGAAAGCTTCATAGCGGTCAACGAGTTGAGATTCTCGCTACATTTGTTGAAAAGATCATCCCAGCCTCTGACAAACAGCATGAACAACGTGTTCGGAATGGAATAGATGCGAATAGTCCACACCTGATAAGTCGACATTTGTTTTGGTAGTTCACCAGATCAAGGGTGTAATTTGTCCACGTTTCCTTGACTTGCTTGATATACTCCTCAAGAGCCATCTACCGGCGGCGTCGATGAAGAGCGGACGACAGAGACAGGTAATACATTACCTCTCCCTGAGCTTGTATGATGACTTCTCGAATGAGAGATTCATTCTTTTTCAGGTCCAAATCGTAAACGTTTCCCAGAGTCATCCTGTGTGCATGTCAGTGTAAGGGGAGAAGAGAAAGACGAGCAATTTACACAGGAAGACTGATCTGCGAGGGCAGTCTCAATGCCTTGAACAATTGCTTCCAATGTCTATCCTTCAATGCCTCAGATTTCAGGTCAGAGATGATTGCGTTCGACTTCAAAAGTCCCCTAAGGACGTCCTGAACGTATTCGAATGCCGCGTACTGTCGCATGCGCGTCGGCATGTCCTTGGTCGAAGACAAGAGTCCGTCAATTTGCTGCCTCAACTTCCTCGGCTGTACGGTAGCCCAGGACATCTCTCGCAGTTCTCCAATCTGGCTCCAAACGCCCGAAAGTGCCGTCCAGACGGCCTTGAGGTCCTTGAGTTCCTCAAATACAGGTTCTAGGCGGGTATGACGCGTCAACTCGAGGTCGAGAGCCTCTTTGGCCCTGCACACGAGGTCGTATTCTTCCTTGACACGATTCAGCTTTCCTTCGAAAACGTTGATGGTATTCATAGCGGTATCAGCACGCATGCTTCCTTGCACGGGACGTGTCTGTTCCCATTCTGAAAGGATATCGTTGATCTTGTTTTCTACAATCTTGTCCTCGGCAACGATCTTGAGCTGCAGTCCAGCTATGAAAAAAAAGAAGC
>JBBPMS010000031.1:20839-45354 GCA_038090435.1 Phylloporus scabripes | reverse complement strand
AATCTCTTCCCACCGTCCTACCATCCGCGATCGCGCCCGTCCTCGCCTGCAACACAGCAGCTCCGTTTCTGTAATCTCGCATGCTCCCTTTTCGATCAAGCCTCTTTCAACACTGTCCCCCTTCCCCTCGACATCGACACCCTCCTCGACGTTCCAGACCCCTCTTCTGCAAACGAACCGAAACCACAGCGATCTGAGAAAGACCCCCTTCACCATTACCCCCCAAAGTATGCTCTCATGCAGAAATTGCCGTTTGGGACTTGGTGGTCCTCCCTCAGCTCAGATCTCGTCCCCTCAGATGGCAAGCCCTTGAAGGATCTGTCCACCGCGAACGCCGAACTTGTCGCCATCCTACCCTCTCCTTCTGTTCCAGCACCACCTGAACCCCAGGCAACAGAGGAGGCTCCTGTCACCCTCGCATCCTATGTCCCAAAGAAGCCTCCAGGCTTCAAATCAAAACTCCCTGGACCCCGTCGTGTGAGCTGTGGCGCCTTCCTAGATTACGGACCCTACACCAGTTTCGCCCCTGTATTCGAACAGGACGGCGTCGAGGTCGGGCGGTCAGTCATGGGTGAACTGTTTGGGACCTGGGAGGACAGGAAGAAAGAGTGGTCGGATGAGCGCACGACCGTCACACAGCAGTCCCCAGAGGATGATGTCATGGAATCTCCCCAGCCTAATGGTGTTGACGAGTCGGACCACCACGACGTATTCGATGGTCAAGAGGCCTTAGGTGGCCTTTTCTCGAGAGAACAGATAAGCTTGCTCAAGCAAGCCCTGGGAAGCCTAGAGTTGGAAGAGGCTGTCCATGAATTACTGGAGCGAAATGCGAAAGCACTCAAAAGATTAGAAGAACTTCAGAATAAACGATTATCAAAGCCAGGGGAGTTTAGCCCGGTCGAAGAAGGCTCCGAGGAGTGGGACACTGGTCAGCTCTTGCCCAACGCGTCTTCTGTCTCGGTGCTTATTTTTGTATTCTAGCTCAGGGTATCTTTGACTCTCTCTGCCTTCTCACGTCTCTCCGGCCCCGGTTATCCACTTCCGATAAGCCTCCTCTAATCCCATCGCCATCTGCCCTTCATAGATTGCAACAGACCCTCCCCATAGCACCCTCTCAAGGTTGGCAGGGGACACTCCCTGCAGAGCACACGACGGCCCTGCGGGACGATTCCACACTGTACATCAAATCAACAGCAACTGCCATCCCGGCCGCCCCATCGGCACCACCAGCCACGCCAACGCCAACGCAACCTCCCACGCAAGCCACTGTTGCCACAGCAGCGGCCACAGCCCAGGCGTACGCTGGCTACTCGTATAATTACGCGACACCCTATCGGACAGGATACCAGTACAAACCAGGTCAACCAACGACATACTATCCCAACGCGTACGCCCAAACGACTGCCCAAACGCAGGCCACATCGCAGTACTACCAAGGACAGCCATACGGCGGGGCCGGACAGCAACAATATGCCTATTCGTCTTGGTACCAATACAATCCTCAGACGCAGACGAGCACGTCCGCAGCTGGATCTCGCAAGGGGACACCGCAGCCGAATGCAGCAGCGACGACGCCTACGACGGCGGCGACGACTGCGATACCGACGTCGTATGCTGGGTTCTTCAATGCGACTGCGCAGGCCGCGGGGCAGCGGGCGGTGGCTAATACGGTTGCAGCGGCGTCGCCGGCCGGGAAGCCCTATCAGCCAGCCGCGGGTGGCACGTGGGCCGCGCCCGCTGGCACTGGGGCGGGGGGGTTTGTGGCTGCGACGCTGCCGCCGCACATGAGAGCCACGATTGCGGGGCAGCCCGGCGCTGCGGGGGCATATTACCAGCCCAACTATTACGGGACGTACCAACCAACGCCATCTCCTGCGCAATCGTGATCGTGTTAGCATTATTCTTTTCTCTGCCTAGAGTAGTAATAATCACATACTTATACAGCGGTCGTTGCTGCCGCCATGAGTAATGAGAAATGGGATTGGAGGCTTAACAAAATTTGGACTGCTGCGAGTGATGATGACGAGTGAAACTTGAAGCTTGAAATCTCAGGAAAGGCTTCCGTGAGTGTCTCATTCCCAACTCAGCCTCTAACCTCCCGGGCCATGCATAAACACGGCTAGCACGACCATTCACAAAGGGTCCTACACCTCATTGTATTCCTGTTATGGGCCAGCGGCGGGAAATCTTCCGCCTTGATACGAGAATTCATCTGCCTTGTTCATCAAGGGGGAATGTGAACGATACGACTTTGGCGCGTACCATTTGAATTGCGAGGGAGACGGGGACATGTAATCGACGACGACGACGAAAAGGATTGGGAGATAAGATCAATCATATTTCGCGATGGCGTCTGTTACGCGAATATGGTACCGTCTTTCTTCGTCGTCACCATGTTTTCCCAGAGCTTGTTGGTAATATCACTGCAATCTCTCAAGATATTTTTCCTACAATAGGTCGACCGTTTGTACCTGTGTCCGTTTTGCAAGAGGGCGCATTGGACACAATCGTTGGCATCACCACAAGGCCGAGGAGACTTCTCACCTACATCCAGTCCCAGCAACAACTCCCCCAGTTGTGCTGTACAGCCCCACAGAGGCCCATGTCTGTCTGCCTCTGCATCCTTTAACATCTTGTTGATCTTCACGACTGGGTTGCCCCTCTTCCATGGTTCACAAGTGTAGCTGACCTGTTTTTCATCAGCCAAAGGGGCTCAGCTTAAGAGTAATGGTCATCTTTAGCCTCTTGATTTTGCTGCACACTATCTCTCCTGTATCTATTGCTATGCTTTTATTCTACCCAGTACACCTTTGAAAGTCCATGGTGGTGGATTGACATTATTTCTCATGTTTTCAATATCTCAATGACACAAACAAGATATTGATTGAAAAGATAACAAAAGTTTGCATATTCCTTCCATTTGGTTTCCACCACCTGATCATACAAATCCCCCATCTTACAAGCACACTCTGAATTCTGATGATGACAGGCATAGGCCTTTTATTTGCTGACATGCTTAGCTGCAGAATTTTCTCAATATGTAAATATTCATAAACAAGCATTCTATAACTTACAGATCATATGTTCAGAAATCAGATTCATAATGAGTTGAAGCATCTCATTTGTCTTCTTCTTCTATGACTTGTATTGGGGGTAGAACCCAGTGAGTGCACTATCAACTTTAGCAGATACTTCAGATGATGTGTACTGTTTAGCTGCTGTTGCAAGGGGATTCTGAACCTTCTGCTGGTGTAGAAAGAAGGAGTGTTCCAAAATCAGAACACAACCTGCAAGTAGCCATTATTGCCATAACACATGAATGCTGTTTGGATTTTACCAATGTCAGATTTGAGAGCCTGCTTCCATGCACTGAGACTGAAAGGGAGATTGAACTATGTGATATTAGAGAACCATTGTTACAAATGCTATCTTTTTCAACATCTTACTTGTTTGAGCACTTGTTTGGTGCAGTTCGTCACGAAGTGTCTTAATGCTAAGTCCCTACTTTTCAATCCCCTTGTTGACTAATTACGATTACATCTTCTTTCTTCAAACCCAACAGCATCAACTGGACTTGTCATCCAGGACAGTCATCAGTCGCTCCCCTCAGCCATGTGCTACTACACTATTCAAATCACTTTCAAGTCATGGTTGGCTATTCTTGCTATCTCTCAATCATATCCTTCCCACTCAAGTCATAGCTATGCCTCATAGCCTCCAGAACTCTGCCTCACCTGATCCTTGCCTTTGGTAATGCAAGGCACTGTCTGGCTATGCATATATCTGTGCACATAGCCTAGATAAGGAATCACAGGGAACTGTACTTATCATATTTAGTTACCATCAGTACAAACATGTACAAATAGTAGAATAATATATAAGGCCCAAGAGCCAACCAGAGAACCTCAGTCAAGTTCTCTTGGTTTTTCCCCTTGAGCACTCCACTCAGCCTTGCTATTGCTATGCTTTAACACTTGCGAACTGCTTGGCAACTCTTTTATCTTTTTACTAGTGAAGTAGCTCAAGTCCACTATGCTCCTCCAGGCTAGTGTATAAGGGTTGTTTCATTAGAACTTGACTACTCTTTGCCCCGGACAATGGTCCTCGGCAATGACACTTGATGTGAAGAGCTTCTAGAGGATATCAGTACATATATGCTACAAAGCTATCAAGCTAACCCATGCCAGGCAGTGACAAGTAGGAAGAACAAATTTATCTCTAGTGTTCTCACTCTCACGCTTAAGGGACTAAGTGTCCTCAGACTTAATCTATATAGACTATGGGGCATAGGCCCAAGAGTTCTTAGAAGAACTCTTCAATGAATTAAAGAACACAAGGGAGGAAGAAGAGCGGTTAAACACATCAGCCTAGAGGCTATTAGCTTCCCATTCTCCCTCACCTTTAGTAGATGACCTCGTCCCCACAAGCCCAGAAGCCTGGGAACACAACTTTTTCGATCCCTTAGTACCGTTTTATATCGCTAAGAACCAGCTCCCAGAGGAGTACTAGGAAGGGATCATAAAGAGAGAAGAGACAGAAGAAGCGGAAGAGGTTAAGAAGGAAGAAGAGATTCCTCAGCCTTGGCTTCTATTCTGAGATCCTAAGTTTGAGGACGAAGAGTCCTTGTGTGATTATTATTTCATTATCCCTCCCTCTGCCCCTGTTACACCTCCTCTACCTGTAGGAGTCATCAGGAGAGCACCACGTTGCAGACAACGAAAGGTCTACGAATGCAACGAGCATAGAGCCCGGCCAGACAATAGTCAATCTTACCTTAGATCAAAGGAGTATCTAGCCTCTCAAAAGAAGTATCCGTTTGTATGAGTGTTCTCCTTCAGATCTTTTATACAAGCATTGTTGTGTTCCTGATCACTTGGATAATTCCATGCCACCGAATGTTCGAGCTTAAGGCAGGCTATAAGAACAAAACTTTTAGCTTCTTGGTTGAGCTTGAGAAGAAATCAGTAAGCTGGAAAGACCCTAACTCCGGCTGGAATGACAAAGAAGATTTGTCATCAGAATCTTGGGTTGATTGGCTCAAAGAAAGGTTGTCCATCGAGCAAATTCAAGAAGTTGCCACAAGACTCTTCTCTTTTCATTTGACTGAACAAGTTAGGATCACAGAGTCAGAAGCAGCAACCGAAACAACACTCATCAATTACATCCCAGTTGAAGACACTTTTCCAGTTCTTGCAGCAGCAGCTTGGGCAGTCGATATTTCAGAAGAACTCTGAGTAATGGCAGTGAACATTTCCCAAGCAGAATGGGCACAATTGCTTGAAGCCTGCAACAACTTGAACGCAGTTGTTACATAGCAGGATCAGACAACAGCAGATCTAGGATTACAGCGAGATCAGTTGGTGGACATACTGAGGTGCACCAATGATCAATTAAGAGAAAACACAGAAAAAACAGAGAAAGCAGATTAATGTATGTGCAAACTGCTCGAGTTACATCAGTGGGCAGGTGCTACACCAGGATTGGGACAACCAGAGATGTCTGGAACATCCAGAGTAGAGGTTTTCACAGATTTGAAAAGTTACAATAGGTCTCCAGCAAAGTTCGAGAATTAGTAGATCAAGATCCAGTCCTGGTTGGATTGCAACCCCAAGCAATTCGCTAACTATGTCAAAGACCCATTGGCCAATGATGGATCCAAAGTCTGGTTACCAGAACCCAAATCATGTGCATATGCGATCTTATCCAGGTTGAAGGGCCACAAGGGTTCTTTTTTCGCAGAATAAGAACTCTAGAAGTTAGCAGATGGAACGTCAATGCTAACAACCTGGTTCACCATTCAAGCAGAGATCATCAGAGTATTCTGACTGGTTCATCAAAAGGATTGGGCTAAAAAGCAGCTTGATACCTTCAAACAACATAGGCTCTTCATTGACAGATACATCAGTTAGTGGCTCTCCCTTTACGCCAAGGCTGATCTTGGCCAGGAAATGTGTATTTGAAATCTCGAGAATGGAGTCAATGATGACATCTGCGAGGAACTGTTCAAGGGTTGACGAAAAGATAATGTCGACAATACGTTAACAAAGATTCAGACAATCGATCACCAGATTGAATCATATAAGATGTTCAAGAAGAAGGACACATTTGATAGGAAGTGGACTCTGAGATGCGAGGTGCATACCACTGGTCCCCAACAAGGAAAGCAACAATGTTTCAACTGCAATAGCAAAGAGCATGTTGCTTGGTTTTGCCCCAAACTGAAAGTATCATGCTCGGAATGCAAATTTCTCAGAGGAAATCATAAAGAGATGTGTAGCAAAGCCAAGAGGGCTCATGCTACCACTTCCATGTTGGATGATCAGAATGAACGATCACTTTGCATGGTCCAAGGTATGGACTTTGAAGGAATGAAGGCTTGCTTCTATGATCTCAAGGATATGGTGTCAGAAAAAGAGTGAGCGGATTGAAGTATTAGGGTCTTCAATCTGCTAATGGACTAACTACTACAGATCATGTATTAGGTACACGGTTGGGGGCGTCTTCAAAAAAAGTGCAGCCGAAACCTCAATTGGTGCTTAATTCCCCTATGAATGAAACTACAAAAACCCCTGAAAAAATCATTGGTGAGAATCAATTGCCCATAAAGCTGACCTTAGCCGCAGGAAGAATTCCTACAAGAGGATCAGCAAAAGCGGCTAGATACAATCTTTATGCTGCCAAAGAAGTATCAATCCCAATGAGAAACAAAGGATTAATTGACATAGGTATAGCCATTGCTCTACTTCCATCCACCTATGGATGAATCGTACCACAAAGTGGACTAGCCAGCAAGCACATGATTGATGTAGGAGCTGGAGTTATTGACGAAGACTACTGTGGCTCTATCAAAGTACTGCTGTTCAATCATGGAACAAGAGATTTTCAAATACACGTTAGAGATTGAATTGCACAATTGATCATTGAATGAATTCAGATGCCTGAACCACTATTGGTAACTTTGCTCGATGAAACCAATAGAGGAAAACATGGGTTTGGATCCACAGATCAGACCCTTTCCCATTTCATATGATCATCATCAGTAGAGAAGGAAGTACTACTGGAAGTGTGAGTGATGGATCCAAAGCAGCATACGATGATGCCCATCCAAGCACTGTTGGACAGCAGAGCTAACGAGATGTTCATTGATGAAGCATGGTGCAAGCAACATCAAATACCATTACGATGTCATAAATAGACTTACGCGGTCTACAACGTAGATGGCACACACAACCAAAGTGGAGATATCATACACGCCATAGATCTAATTCTAGATTACCAAGGACATCAGGAGGAAGTGGTGGCAGAAGTTACTAATTTGGGAAAGAATCAAATGGTGTTAGGATATATGTGGCTGAAAAAACATAATTCCATCATTGATTGGAAAATGGGAGAAGTACAAATGATGGGATGTCCCGAGTCTTGTAGAAAACTCAAAAACAAAGTGATGATGGAAGAGGATGAGGATGAGGATGAGGATGAGGATGAGGATGAGGATGATCTTTTGGAACTTATGGAGACAGAAGATGATAAGAAGGATGAAGAGGAATATTCAGAGTTCATCAGAGCTTCCGAAAAGTCCAAAGTTATGCAGATCCCTGAGGAACTCGTGCTTCCGCAGTTCCATGAATACCTGAAAACATTCACACCCAAGGACTACGAATGCATGCCACTGCACAAGCCCTGGGATCATGCTATTGACCTCAAGGAGTCATTCAAACCAAAGAAGGAACAACTTATTCCGCTTTCACCCGACGAACAAAAAGAAGTATCAGCATATTTGGATGAGCAGCTATGCAAAGGATATATTTGCCCATCCAAATCTCCACAAACCTTCACCATTTTCTTTATTCCCAAGAAAAAAGGCAAGAAATGGATGGTTACAGATTATTGGTATTTCAATAAACACACAGTAAAAAATAACTATCTGCTACCGCTGATTTTGCAGTTGGTAGGAGCCAAGCTGTTCATGAAGATGGACTTAAGAGTGGGATACAACAATGTGTGTATCAAAGAAGGTAACAAATGGAAAGCCATATTTGTGTGCTTTAAAGGAGCCTTCAAACCCTTGGTTATGTTCTTTGGACTAACCAACTCTCCAGCCACCTTCCAAACGATGATAAATGAAATCTTCGCAGATATGAGCTATTGTGTCGTTATCTACATCAACAACATTCTTGTGTTCACAAAAACAGCGGATCGCAAGGAACATGACAAGATAGTCCTAGAGGTGCTAAAAAGATTGGAAGAAAACAACCTGTACCTGCGACCAGAGAAATGCATGTTTGGAGTTGAGAAGGTGGATTTCCTTGGAATGATTGTTAGTAAGGATGGTATCCAGATGGACATGGAGAAGGTGCAAGCAATCATGCAGTGGCCTGCCCTGACCACTGTAAAAGGAGTTAGAAGTTTTCTAGGATTGGCAAACTTTTACAGAAGGTTCATTGAAGGATATGCTCAAATAGCGAGACCCCTTAATGATTTAACCAAGAAAGATGTTCTATTCAGATGGGAGGAAGCCCAGCAAAAGGCATTTGATGCATTGAAGGCATAGTTTACTAACATGCCAATCTTAGCGTTCCCTGACAATGACTGCAAATTCCAGTTGGAAACAAATGCATCAGATTATGCCACCAGAGCAGTATTGTCACTGCTCAAACTGAAAACAGATAAATGGCATCCCGTTGCATTTGCATCACACTCCATGACGCCAGAGAAACGAAACTGCCTGATCATAGATAAAGAAATGCTCAGTGTAATCTGAGCATTGGAAGATTGGAGACATTATTTAGAAGGAGCCAAACATGGTTTCGAGATATGAAATGACCACACTAACCTGCAATGGTTCATGAAGAATCAGAACCTATCATGCTGACAAGCCCAATGGGCTCAATACCTTTCCAGGTTTGATTTTAAATGGGTACATAAAATAGGAGCTACAATGGGAAAGGCTGACACGCTTTCACATCAAGAAGATCATGCAATCGGAATTGACAATGACAATCAAGGAGTAACAATGATACCAACAGAACAAATCCAGACCACTGTTATAGTGGCAGATGAAGGAGATCAAATCAGAGAAGTGATAGAAAAGTTGATGAATACCCAGTTGGAGAGTACTATCCAGGGTTGGATTGCGAAATGGGATCTAACAGAGGAAGAAGGGTTATTGACGAAAGAGAGTGCCATGTTCATGCCACCAAAAGAGTCACTGAAAATGGAAATTATCCAACTACATCACAATACACCCAGCACAGGGCATGTCAGATACAACAAAACACTGGAACTAATCAGACAACAATATTTCTGGCCTGACATAACCAAGGAGATCAAGGAATATGTACAACGATGCGATCATTGTGCACGATTCAAAGGAAGTAATCAATATCCACCAGGCAAGCTATCACCCTTGGAAATACCCATAGGGCCCTAGACAGACATTATAGCAGATTTTATCACAGATTTACCTCCTTCACAAGGATACAACACCATTTTGGTTGTTGTAGATCAATTCTCTAAGGAAGTGGTATTTGTGCATTGTCACAAAACCATAATGGCACTACAAATGGCAGTACTCTATCTAGCAAATGTGTGGGTCCATCATGGAGTCCCTCACAGTATTGTGTCAGACCAAGGACCTCAATTCACATCCCACATAATAACTGATTTATACAAATGATTGGGCATTAAGCCCAAATTGTCTATGGCACATCATCCACAAACTGATGGACAGACAGAATGCATTAACAGGGATCTGCAACAATATCTTCATTTGTTCACAGTGGAACAACAGGACCAATGGGCAAATTGGCTGCCTATCACACAATTCTCCCATAACAACCAAATTCATTCCACAACAAAGAAATTGCCCTTCGCTTTGAATCATAGTTATCAATCATGCATGAGTACTGAGCCAGGAGTCTCAAAAGCACCTGCCACCGATAAATTCACAGAAGGAATGAAATTGGCACTTCAGGAGGCACAAGAAAACTTAGAAAAATCACAAAAACATATGTCCGAGCAAGCCAACAAACATCGTTCAGAAGCTTCACAATACTCAGTGGGCTCTAAAGTTTGGCTTGCTACTGACAATCTATGTCTCCCATGAGTGTCCAAGTTAACTGAGAGATGGCTCAGACCATACAAGATAACCACAGTACTTAACAATGCAGTCACACTACACCTTTCCAAGTCTATGCATATTTATCCCACAGTTAACATAACAAGGGTTAAACCTTATCAGAAACAGTTACCAGGACAAAAAGTCACAGCCCCAGGACTGGTTCATATAACCGAAGACTATGATGAAGAATACGAAGTGGATTACATTGTGGATTCACACTTAAAATGTAACAAAATAGAGTATCTGATGCATTGGAAGGGATACGATGACAATGAACATACATGAGAGCTGTTATCTAATCTCACATATGCAAAAAACGTCATCTCTGACTTTCATTGGGACCATCCATCAGCACCACGACACTTACACATGGTACAAAGTGATTTTGACTCGCTTTTCTCCTTATATACCAACTTCACTATGCAAGCAGCACCTTTCAATCGCCTGGAAGTTGATTCCTAGAAAGGGGGTAGTGTTACAAACACTATCTTTTTCAACATCTTACCTGTTTGAGCACTTGTTCAGTACTTGTTCAGTGCAGTTCATCACAAAGCGTCTCAATGCTAAGTCCCTACTTTTCAATCCCCTTGTTGACTAATTACAATTACATCTTCTTTCTTCAAACCCAACAGCATCAGCTGGACTTGTCATCCAGGACAGTCATCAGTTACTTCCCTCAGCCATGTGCTGCCACACTATTCAAATCACTCTCAAGTCATGGTTGGCTATTCTTGCTATCTCTCAATCATATCCTTCCCACTCAAGTCATAGCTACACCTCATAGCCTCCAGAACTCTGCCTCACCTGATCCTTGCCTTTGGCAATGCAAGGCACTGTCTGGCTATGCACATACCTGTGCACATAGCCTAAATAAGGAATCACAGGGAACTGTACTTATCATATTTAGTTACCATCAGTACAAACATGTACAAATAGTAGAATAATATATAAGGCCCAAGAGCCAACCAGAGAACCTCAGTCAAGTTCTCTTGGTTTTTCCCCTTGAGCACTCCACTCAGCCTCACTACTGCTACACTTTAACGCTTGTGGACTGCTTGGCAACTCTTTTATCTTTTTACTAGTGAAGTAGTTCGAGTCCACTACGCCCCTCCAGGCTAGTGTATAAGGGTTGTTTCAACCATATATACAAAAAGAACAAACATACTCTTGATCTTGAACTAGATGGCATGCTTGAGGATACACTCTCAGATATCTAACCATGTGATAAAGTGAGTTACTAAGATTATTCAAGGATGATAAATCAATCACCTTTGAAGTACCAACTGAAGCAACCCTCAAAATACTAGCCTAGAGAGGCATAGTACTTTTAGATTGTCACTAGAGAAAGAGATAAAAGGATGCTGCTCAGTCCGCAAGCACTAGGCGTAACAGTAGAAGGACTGAGTGGAGTGCTCAAGGGGAAATACCAAGAGAACTTGACTGGAGTTCTCTGGTCGGCTCTTGGGCCTTTATATACTACTCTAGGGTTTGTACATGTTTGTACCAAATCTAACGATAAGTGTCCATGTATAGTAAATAAGAGTCCATGTGATTCTTTGTGAGGCAGTGTGCACAGGTATTGTGCATAGCCAAGCATTGCCTTGCATAGCCAAAGGTGCATCTCAGGTGAGGCTGAGATCCAAAGGCAGTGGGGTATAACCAGATAAGATCCGTAGGCAGTGATGAGGCAGTGGGGCATAGCCTCAGAGCTTAGCCATGCATTGGTGAGCATAGTCTCCTTATCTCTGACTCACTATGACTCAGATGTGAAGGATATGATTGGAAGATAGCAAGAATAGCCAACCACAGCCTTGAATGGATTTGAATACTGTAGCAGCACATGGCCAAGGGAAGTGGCTAATGACTGTCTTGGATGACCAGTTCAGCCAATGCCGTCAGGTTTGAAGAATGAATGCATAATTGTAATTAGTCAACAAGGAAATGAAAAAGTAGAGACTTAGCGTTGGTATGCTATGTTGATAACATCATGTGATTTGAAAAGATAAGATAAGATGGTGAAAAAGATAGTGTTTGTAACACCAACCACCTATATGAATTTGTGTCAAGTGGTTACAAGCACAGAACAATAAGATAACATACATCCTGAAATACATAAATAGAAATGAGTGAAAAGCAACAATATGAAAACAAAAAATTCACTGTCTTTATTAGTAAAGTGAGCAATTGTTAAAAAGATCATTAATACAAGGGTTATATAAAACTTACATCCTGAAGGACCTAGTGAGAAATAGGAAAAATGCATGATGGATGAAACATACCAACTAAATGTTATAAGAATTGAATGATATTATCTCAATATAAAAATTGAATTACTTACCACCTGCAAAAATAAAATTAGTACCAATTGAAAGATGATCCAAAAGCAACATAGTGAAAGAGACAGGCAGGGATCAGCACCATTCTGAGTTCCCAAATGAAAATCAGACCACTTACCCACTATGAATGAGAGAAGGACACAGCAGAAGAGACAGGCAGGGATCAGCACCATTCTAAATTCCCACATGACAATCAGACCACTTACCAACTATGAATGAGACAGGGACACAGCAGAAGAGACAGGCAGGGATCAGCACCATTCTGAATTCCAAATGACAATAAAAGCACTTACTTCCTATAAGTGAAATTAGAACAAAAACTATAATACTGAATTTCAAAGAATTGAAAGACTACTTACACATGTGTGTGAAAACCAACTTGCAGATGCAACAAAAAGTGTATGTTGTTCTTTACCACTCAATGGTGAGATGGACCTATGTTTATTAGCAATGTATGGTAGCAGGACACTATAAATCAGTCAATATTTGATTGTTATTCATTAAATTATATATCCAAATACCACTCACATTTTCACACAATACTGGATACAAAGCAATATGCTGGAATGCTGAGTTGTAATTAGCAACTTTTGCATGCCTTCCTCATTCAAGGCTGCAGCAGTTCTCTCCAAGAGGACCTGGCATCCACTATTGGATTTGTGCATCTCTGTAGGAAAGAAATCAAACCAGGCTACAGCACAAAATGTGATTGTACTTACCTTCCAGTTCTACAAAGTCCCTTGGAGGATACTTTCTTGCTCTCAGCTTTTCCTGTGCAGTGTTGTTTCTCAACATTTCTGCTGCATACTCCTTGATTCTCATGTACTGCTCTTGTCAAGACAACTTCCTCTCATCTGGCTTGAGTTTTCCAAAAGCCACAGCCAACAGTGCATCACATTTTGTGAACACAACCACAACAGGCACTGCAATTTAATGGTAATTGAGATCTAAAGCATGTTAAAGTAAATTTTACCATTTCCTGTGTCACACTCATCAAAAAACTTTTCCTCGGCTTTCAAAACAGCATGGTGATACTGATCCATTGAGATACAGTACCTATCAGCAGGAAGCTGTCTTCAGTGTACTGTGCAGGTGCTGTGATGTCTCTTTACCATATAGCATGAATGCGTTCCTTGAGGCGAATGGTCTTTGCACGTTCGGCAACAAAGTCCTTCGTCTGCTCGAATTCGTCTATCCTACCGGCCTCGAATCCCCGCGAGTCATGAAAGACAAAGCCTGGGTTACTTTTGAAGACCATCTCATTCTTGGTGTCGTGGATTCCGCGCTTGAGATACATGAGCAATGGGATCCACACAATGTTACGACTGGCGCGCACCTCTGTGGATTCCTGGATCTGTGCATGATCGACCTGGTCACAGACCATTAATAGTTAGCTAGATAATACACAGAGAGAAGACCCTACTTTTTCTCCCTGATCGTTGAAGATCTCTGGGTCTTCCGTAGAGTCGCAGATATTCTTGAGAATGGTTGTTTTGCCCGCGTTGGCCCGGCCGATAATGAGAATTCGGAACCGTCCAAATTTCTCTCGAAGGTTTTCGACCTCCATAGTGTGAGTCAGAGTTACGAATAGGTCTGAGACGTGAACGTTGTTCGCTCGCTTGCAGGAGGACGGCAGGACGAAGAGACGTTCCCAAGATGGAACTTGCACAGCATGGTACTTTGAACAAACAAAATCGGCCAAGTCGTCTTCATTGTGATCAAATTCAGTCTTAGCTATGGCATGAACGAGTCCGCTACTCTGTTCTATCCATCCATCATCTCGACTGGCAAGTATGATACATTCGCGGTGGTGTGCTCGTCCCGCATATCTAACAACTGGACAACCCTATCAGCAGCCTAGAGTCTGCAAACGCGGCTACTCGTCCCTCTTGGCTCTAACGTGGCTTATAGTGCGTATGAGATGGCTGAGGTGGATAAGAACCAGAAGTCGCAGTACATACTAGACACAGAATAATGCATACCCAGTGCTGCTTCCCAGGCTCTCAGTGCCTTCAAAGGAGACCCCCTAGTTCGCGTCCACCAAATCTCATTCTTGCGTGGCAAACCACCCCTTCGGTGCCTCGAGCAACCAGCTCTTCTGAAGAGGAAAGTGCCCGTCCCACCCTTGACTGCATCCGCGAACCAACGAAAAATGACAAGGAAAGGTACGCAACACGCGAGTAAAGAAGGAAAAAAAGTAATTGCTTCATTTAAAACGCTCTACAGGATTTCGCACGGTACTAGATGAGAAGGGAGGAAACATCTAAGTTAAAAATAATGAAAAGAGAAACCTGAACCGACGACATAAAACCTAGGTGACAACCCCCAGATGCATCAAGAAAACGGATCACCGACCAGCAAGACTGGCATACTTCGACACACAAATCCCACGCGGTCGTTGGGGCGGTTTAACAGCCGGGTATACCAACATGTCGTCTGCAGGCGTCGGAAGAGGGTGCGGCCGGTGCACCGCAGGCCGCGGAGGTGACACCTGGAAAAGCGACGGACAGCCCTCCGTCGAGTCCGGGGATAGCCCGTCAGCTTCGCTATCGCTCCCGGACGTTCGCCAGAGGATGTCTTCAATGGCGACGGTGTGCGACGGTGCCGGTTGGTCCATGTTGGCGCCGTAGGCGAACCGCATGCGCAGACGACGTGTGTGGGGGGATACGTTGTCGTCCTCATCAGAATCAATTTCGTCGCCATCGGCATTCAATCGGGCTGTCCCGTGTGTCAGACATGAAACGGTATGGGACAAAAATCGCTTACCCCATCCTCTTCGTCGTCTACCCTGAGCTGTTGGAGGGGAGGGATTGAAACGGGTAGATGTGTCACCCCTTCGATTGTTGTCGGATCGGACGAGTTCGGCCGGACGAACAGCCTGGGACTGGTCGTCCCGATCCCGCGCGAGGAGGTTCACAAGTGTACCCCGTACTTCGGGTGTGTTTGCGAGATTACGAGGGGTATCCAGATACGTGTTTCCGGCCTGCGCATGATCACGATATGTCGCAATATGCTCTCTAAACGCTGCGGAGAGAGTACGGCGGTTGGGAGAAATGAATTCATCAATGGGTGTACCGTTTGATGATGTACGTGATATCGGCTGTGGGAGGACAATGTGTGTCGTGTTGTCTACGAGCGTGATGTCGCGAGCAGGCCCCAGGGGACGTCTGCCCACGGGGGGGTGAGGCACCGACCTCGAATCGCTGTGTGATGGAGCACGAGTTGCAGTATCTCGCGCAGCGATAGCCGGAGTATCGCCGCGCACACTCGAAGAAGCCAGTTCGACTCTTCTAGATCTTTGGGCTGCCAAGCGATCCGTCATGTTTTCCAGTTCCCGTGCGATCTGGGCCGTTTGTGCTTGCAACCGCTGCTCAATCTCTGACAGCGTCAGTCGCGAGGAGAGCATGCCCTGACTGTCGGATGCGTTTGTGCGTGCGGCAACGCGTCTTCCTATCATCGTGCTAGACTCGTCTCGGCTCGCGCTGAGGAAGTCTCGTCTCTGAGCAGCGCGGAAATCCACAGGGTCAGCGCGAGGCTGGACGGGATCTGGCATGGGAGGTGTGCGGGGTCGGGGTGGGACGGGAAGAGGCTCCAACCTCGGACGATCACTCTGAGAGAACCTGTCCCATACAAACTCCCTCCTCGTGTCGTTTCCATTGCTGGATTCGAACTCCTCCAGCCTCTGTCGAGCAGATGGAGATACGAATGAGCGCAGCCTCGCAGCCCTCAGGTTGAGCTCCTCCACGACCTGTTCGCTTGTGAGCACGAGTGCAGAGTGTGGCGGGCGAATACTGGTGTCGTGGCTGAGGGCGTTGCGAGATTGCGCGGTGCTACCAGTGTCTGAGAAGTCTGTCGAGGACCCAGCCCCCACACTCTCGCGCGGGATACGATTCAACATGTCGTTGATGCTGTTCCGAAGGGAAGTGATTCGTTCGTACGCCGTATCGAGGGCAACAGAGGCTTGCCTGAGGTTGTCCCGGCTCTGAGAGTCCAGGGGTGGGCTTGATGTCCAAGTGTCCGGACTAGAGAGGAATGCAAACTGCGGCGCGGTAACGGCGACGTCGCCGGTTGCTTCCTGGCGATACGCCGCCAGAGTGGGCTCTGGAGATACTCGCCTTGTTGGCCCAGCATGCGAACTAGGATCCATGCCAAGCTATACGGGACTGAGTGGAGCAGCAACGAGGTCGAGGAAAGTTCTATGACAGTACGAGCACAAGTCCGACTACTAATTCCCATCAAACTGAGGTGACGATACATGTCCATTAGTATATCTAAGATAATATACAACACTAGAGCGATTGTCGTCAAACGGTCCCAAAAAAATTAAGTCGAAGTTGGGTAAATACGGGTGTGCATCGTGTCCATAATAATTATGACGAGTCCGTATGAGTGGGATCATCAGCGACCGTGATCCGTCCTTTCAAAGGCTTCATCACCAGTGTTGCTTTGGACCATTTCGAGTGCCGCATCATCTTGGCCAGTAGAGGATCGTCGCCAGTGTAGCAAAATGCAAGCATGACACATACTACGATGAGTCCGGCCGTAATGCTGCAAAGTGCAACCCAGCCATGTTTTATATGACCGTAGATCTGGAGGATAATGTCTCAGCAAATTTCCATTGTTAAGGGTGATTAAGCACGAACCTGTCCACCAATGATAGGGCCCACTATTCAGGGTGAGTACAAAATCACTATGCATAGGCATTAAGAAAAATACTGACCAGCAGTTCCGACACCAAAAGCCAGATTGAAAGCCCCGTATACATGGGCATCTGCAGGTACCATATAATCAGTTGATGAATAAACGAAAGTCAAAGAGACTTGCAGCCAACGCCCTGCATCCCCCGAGAAACGGTTGCCAATTCTGTGGTCACTGGAGGAACAACTCCGGAAACAAATAAGCCTAAAGGCGTGAGAAAGGTCGAATACACAGGCTAGTGCACGATGCTCACTTTGCATGGCGAGGGATACGACAAACAAGGCGATCGAGGCCCTAAAGATCAAGAGGATCCACCAAGGGACTGCGAGGAGCAGACATAGAGTCGCGATAAATTCTGGGCCTATTCGATCGGCAAGTAATCCAGATACCGGGGACGCTAAGGTTGAAGTGAGACTTACTCTGTAAGCCTAGGTTACTCAAAGTCACTCACAAATCAAAGCGGGCGCAAGACCTGCCATGTATACCAGACCGACTCGATCGGAGGTGTAACCCCACACCGCTTGCAAGTGGAGGGGAAGAGTGGGTTCCTGCATAGTATTGAGAGTACTAGAGAGGACACTATCAACGCGACTAACGGCTGGTCACAAAAAACATACCCATAGACCAAGGACATGGTTAACGCAACAACGGCACGGGGATTCTGTGCCAACATGCCTATTACTGTAATCAAAGGGAGAGGTTTTCGAACGAGTGAAGCCTCTGAGATGATCAGGTTGTTGGAAGACGAAGGATGGGAATCCATTGTATTTTGTTTCTGACTTGAACCAAGAGAAATTGCTTGTTCTATAGAATGTACTGGAGTGAGGTTTGGAGCAGAGGAATCGATGACATCCGGTGGGTGATGAGAGAAAGACGATGATTCCAAATCTGCGGCGACATCAACATGCTTGCGTGTTGCTGGATCATACCCGCATCGAAGGGCGACATCTCTCTCGATGATGAGGAGACGAAGGATGAGATCGACGGCAGTGCATATTTCCCCGAATACAAAGGGGCCGCGAAATCCAAATCGGGCGTACAAGAGCCCACCGGCGGGGGTGCCAACCATGAGGCTTAGCAGAGTCAGCTAGGGGACTGAAGGAAACAAGGCAGCATACCCAACGGCGAGACCCGTCATTGCAATACCAAGTTGCCCTGGATAAGGTTGAAGAGAGGCAGGAAAAAGTAAAAGGAGAGACTAACTGCCAACGTTTTCTTCTGGGGTGGTATCACAACTGAGAAGAAGATGAGTAAAAAAGATGGGGAAATTAGGGCGGGGTACGATACAGGAGTGCCAGGCCAATGATCCAAATCATGGAAGAGCTGATTCCCTGAAAGACGCGTGCGATGGCCATGAGTGGGTAGTTGGGTGCCTCCATCAGGAGTACCTGGGCGGCTAAAAGAGCCAGGATGCCGACGACAAGGGGCGTGCGCCGAGAGGAATTCTTTTCCGCAAAGGCTGCGATAGGTAGGGTGGCTGGGGAATGATGAGGAAGGGAGGGGCATGAGAGAGAGGATAACGTACAAAGAACCAGGCCGAGGGACTGTGAGAGGATGTGTGAGGCACAGGATGGAAGGAGCAGATGGGACGTACATATGCACAAAGAAGCCAACCAGTGCGTGCAGAGACGGAGTGAAAACCGAGGCGCTCGAGTTGGAAGGGCATGACAGGGATGATGATGGAGTAGACGAGGAGATCGGTGGTGATACCTGGAGAGGAGTGAGAGGGCGGCGGAGAGGAGCGAGATATCACGAACCAAAACCGACGACTGGCATGGCGATGAGCAGGGCGTCGACGGAAAAGGGGAAAAGACGGACCTGTAGTGATGAACCATACGGACGAACGCCATTTGAGTCCCCAGGGTCGTGTTGACTGGCGGTTGCAATGGAAGGATAGGCCCATGACTCGATGGGGGGGGCTTTGCTAGGCGACACGCTCGCTCAAACGTTTTTATTAGCCATCTTACGTGATCGAGCACAGTCACGCCGCCATCCGACGGCACACTCTGTTCGAAGCCCAGTCACCCGGAAATGTAGCAACGGTGATACGCCTGACGAGTGGGAGATAGCTATTGGAGAGCCGAAAACACAGCCCCGCACAATTCATGGTGTTTGAGTCATGCATAGGTGGATCGAGCTGTGATCATATCTGCCACCATCGAAGAATAGAACTCCATGTGTTTCAGTAATAGTTTCAAACGGGGCATCAAATCTCTGCCTAACGATAGACTGATCATCAGCGACGGCCTCAACAGTGGTTACGAGTACTAATCCTGGAATACCCCAAGCCAGTTCAGATGATAGTCGAAATTCAAGGATGTGGTCAAACAGTCACGATCGTATATGGCAAATTCACGAATCAACTGCCTCTACCAAGTACATAGTTACAGTGAGAATATCAAACGGAAGCGCATAACGGAGAACAGATTAGGATGTCACTAAAAACAGGTATAAGAACAGCGAATCAAGTAAAGAAAACATAAACTCACTGTAGCTAGCAGGGTCAATGTGTTCGGGCAGCTCTGGTACTGCCACTTCGAATCGAGATTGGATAGCAGCCATCACCTGTTGGTCACTCTCGCTCGACACATACGTGATGGCAAGGCCCTTGGTGCCGAATCGCCCAGCACGACCAACTCGGTGCAGGTAGCTGTCTGCATCAGGGGGACAGTCATAATTGACAACGATGTTGACTCGTTCAACATCAATGCCACGCCCAAAGATGTCAGTGGCAACCAGTATTCGCTTTTCAAAAGCCTTAAACGCCGTGTAACGTTTGATACTTTTAATCAAGTTAGCGGGGGTGATTAAAACAAGTCTTTTCAACCCACCGCTCCTCCTGTGCGAGACCAGAGTGAATGCTGATGCTGGGGAAATTGCATGATACCAGGAGTTTATCCAACTCGATGGCGCGCGCAACAGACTTCACAAATATAACGACCTAGCAAGAAATAAGTACACAATAACGTGTCTTGTAAAAAGTCCTTACTTGGTTGAACTCCAATGTATCGAGCAAGTCGTTCAACTTCCTATTCTTGGCATTTTCTTCGAGCTTGACGTAGTGTTGCTGAAGACCGTGCAACGTTAACTTTGTCTCGTCGTCGACAAAAATCTCAAGAGGCTATTGTTCCACTGTGAGAAAATATTCCTGGTTTGAGTGCGAAAACTCACGTTTGCCATGAACTTTTTACAAGTGACACGAATTTCTTTTGACAAGGTGGCGCTGAACATCATCACTTGCTTATGATGGGGGGTTGCGCGGAAGATTTCTTGGACATCCCTACGCATGTCTACGCAGCAAAGAAAGGGCGGGATAGCGGTTAGATCGCGATTGAATTTCGAGGTGAGCGAGAAAAGAAGAAACTCAAGAACAGAGAAGGAAGTGCAGCGCCGAACGTCAACTGCGAAAAGCCCATGCGAAACTTTGCCGCGGCGAGAAGCAGGAAATCGAAATTGGATCCGCGGTGTTCTTCATCATGCAATGCTCTCAGCAACTCAGCAACCCGACGATGAACCCACGACCATGCTTCAACACCAGATCCATGTGGTGCCCACGGCGCTTGCCCACATTGGCAGGATGACGTTGAGTATGGCGACAAGAACTTCGTTAACCGGTGGCGGAGACCGGCGTGATGGGCGCAACATTGTTTAACGGCGCAATATCCCCATGACTGGCAGCCGAAAGTGAAGGGCGGAAACTAACCAAGCTGTTCTAGCATTTTGTCGCACTCGTCCAAAGTGAAGTGTTTGACGTTCTTGGCATCCAAAATCTTGTCTCGGGTGAGGGCATTCAGGCGGCCAGGAGTCGCCACGACGATGTGTGGGCACCGATTTTTGTCGCGAAGGATTTCGGCGTCCTTTTGTACAGGAGTACCGCCATAAAAGGTGTGCACCCGTACGTCGGGCATGTACTTTGCGAACCGCGTGTACTCGTTCTTGATTTGGAAGGCGAGTTCACGGGTATGGCACAAGACAATCACAGAAACTTCGCCATTTACAGGCTCCAGTTGCTGCAATGTGGCAAGTACGAAGACCGCAGTCTTGCCGTGTCCAGACTTTGCTTGACAAAGGACATCCATTCCCAGGACAGCTTGGGGGATACATTCTTGTTGAACTGTGAATATTAATATGGAGTTAGAAAACGGCATCATTCAGGTCGTGCAGAAATACCTTCGGAGGGATGTTCAAAACCCAAATCACTAATTGCTCGCAGCAATTCAGGCTTCAACAAGAAATCCCTGAAGGGAAAGCTCGTCAGTAGGATACCTCCTGCAAAACGTGAAAACCGACCTGAAACCAGTGGAGTGGATGCCAGAAAAGTTTTTCTTGTCTTTTTCAACGTCGCCATCCGCTGCCGCCGAAGCAGCGACACCGTTCGTTGGGGCAGCGACGCCATTGGGGACAACGTCGTCTTCATCCTCGTAGTTGACCAGTTCCTCGTTGTCGTGCGACATTGTTGAATAAAATTATCGAGTATTATTCGGTACGTAGAGTTGAGAGGGAAGCAGGAGATGGTCAATGGTCAGAAGGAACAAATTTGTGTCAAAGAGGTTGGTTGAATGCTGACTAATGAGGCGGTGCGTGCCCGCCTTACTTAATCTCACGTGCGCACGGGCCTCTTGGTTCAAACTTCACACCCGAATACACCCTAGAGATTGGATTTATTGGAGAGGTGTCGTCGAGATGCAGCCTGCTAGCTGTGTCTCGTTTGAATGAACTAGAGTGCGTGCAAATTTCAGCTTTTTGGCTGTCCAACGGTTATAGTCACCTCCGTTACGTAGCCACCGTTTTTAGCACGCTTCCGCAACATCGCACTAAGGTCTTTAGAACATATCTCTTCCCCGACGCCGGTCGGGAATATTATTTATCTTTTCGCTTCGTGGCAACTGGGCGCCAGCAGACATCTTTGTCCTATAGCATTTTGCGCTCTCAGAACACTAGGACAGTCACGCGTCAAGCTGTAACCTCTAGACCCGATCAATTGCTGTGTGGTGCTATATATTTGTGTGGCTGCAGAGGACAAGACGCAAAATGACATCCTATCCATTCTGGTGAGTCCCTTTAGTATACTACGCGGGTGCTCTTGCTACATGCTGTTTTGCGTAGGCTTGGTGGTAAGCTAGTTTGTCCATCGCGCATGAAACCAGACTTATGGTTCGATCTCAGGCGTTGCAGCTTCCAGTAGGTGGCATCCAGTAAAGTTTTATACTGTATCTCATGTGTCGTATTCAAGTGGCAGCCTGTTTCACGCATCCTTTGGACTTGACAAAAGTGTAAGCTGCATGGATTTCATTGATGGAGCATGCCAACCTTCACACAGCCGTATGCAAACCCTGGGCCCATCCGTACTGCGCCCGTCTATGCTCAAAACTATCCGAATATCGTTGTCCGAGAATGGTTTGCGCAGTGTTTATACCGGCCTCTCTGCGTCACTGCTTCGACAAATGACATATTCACTCGTCCGCATTGGAAGTTACGAGGAGATGAAGCGATACATGTCGGCAAGTGGCAAGCCTTCCACCGGCAAGCTCCTCATAGCTGCTTGCGTTTCTGGCGGTTTGGGAGGCGTAGCAGGGAACCCCGCGGACATACTCCTCGTACGCATGACTAGTGACTCGTTGAGACTTCCAGAAAAGCGCTATGGGTATCGTAATGCTCTGACTGGCCTTGCAAACCTCGTAACGAATGAGGGTATTAAGGGTCTCAGTAGGGGGCTTGGAACCAATGTGGTAAGCATGCAAACTATGAACAAATAACGCGAGGATTCAATATACACAATTCTAGACACGTGCAGCCTTAATGAATGTAAGCCCTTCTGTCTTTGTCAGAGGCAGTGTGTAACATGTGCCCTTTTGGTAGACGTCACAAGTTGGGTCGTGAGTGTTCCACTAATCGATGGAACCCAGTGGCTGAGACGGTAAATAGTTATGACTTTTTCAAGGCAACTCTGCTTCGTCATCCAATACCCTTCATGGACTATCAGTTCCGGGACGGTTTTTTCTTGCACGTTGTCGCTAGTCTAGCAGCTGGCACCTGTGGCACAAGTTAGTTGTCTTTGACTAGCGCATTCCATGCTCACGCTTCTTGCAGCTGTCTGCTCACCCGTTGATGTCATAAGAACAAGAATAATGAGTTCGGTAAAAACATTCTGTTTTGTAGTTGGTTTCCCACTGACGTCAACTCTAAAGACTGGCAAGACTAGTTCCGTGCAAGTTCTCCTGAAATCGCTCCGCGAGGAAGGCCCCGCTTTCATCTTCAAAGGTTGGACACCCGCTTTCATGCGGCTAGGACCGAACACCGTCCTCATGTTTGTCTTCTTCGAGGCAAGTGTCGTGGAAACTTTACGATAGTCAGCTTACCCGAAGTACATAGCAACTCAAGCGAGGCTGGTCGCACTTTGCACATTCGTGACGGGACACTACCTATTGGACTATACCCAATCTGTAACATATGTGCTTGACTTGCATACCTCTTCAAGATCGCTCAGCTGAGAAGCAAGATACATAGATATTCATGTTCCATCGCCATATCACACGTTCTTTTCAATGGTGTAACATCATGACATGTTCTTAGACAACTACCTAGATGTTTTGTTCACAGTTATGAAAGCAACGAATCATTGCAATGTCTTTTCCCTCACTCTCGCTGCCCATTCTCACGAAAGCGTTGCCGCACACTAGTGCACCTGGGATGTCCGTCTGCATGATGAAACAGCGCATGCAGTCGATCAGATCTCCCATTTTTTGGTCTTTGGCCAGCTTCCCAAGTTGTCTTGTACGGTGGAAATAATTGATTCTTAAGCCTCGGGGAAGGGGCATCATTCCGCGAACTCGACTCAATAATCCAACAGGCTTAACTCTCGAGATCCAGGTACCCACTGATAGATTCCTTTCTTTTGTATTCCATCTGGCGTGCAAGGGGAACTCAACAAACCTTTCTGTCGAGTTGGCAGCGGCTGGCGCCATGGTTGTCTCAGGTCGCGTTATTTCTTGACACGAGGCTTGTGATCGTGGCTTGAGTTGATTGGACCATATGCTTATCGGGTGATGGTATCGAAGCCATCATCTCGTAGTGTGTCACATGGTCGCAGTGGTGCACTTGGTATTGTTTCTGGATAAGTGAGCCTTTCCAACTTGGTGCTATTCCCAGGTCTCGTAGGCAGCAAATTGTGTGTTTCGTGTATTTTGGACTCCCACCGATGATCAGCGATGAGTCTGTCTTGATAGCTATTTTGGAGATACTCAAGTGTCTTCAATCTGCGACGATCCATGTATAGAGTGAGCGCACTGTTCGCAGAGCTCGTTTCTCGATCGTGTATACTTGACAGCAAAGTGCGCTGGCTCAGCGCTGCAAGCCGCTGG
>JBBPMS010000031.1:0-20739 GCA_038090435.1 Phylloporus scabripes | reverse complement strand
GAGATACTCAAGTGTCTTCAATCTGCGACGATCCATGTATAGAGTGAGCGCACTGTTCGCAGAGCTCGTTTCTCGATCGTGTATACTTGACAGCAAAGTGCGCTGGCTCAGCGCTGCAAGCCGCTGGTGTGAATCTGAACTCTACCATAAACAGATTCGTTTGTTTTCGCCAAGTTGCACTGCCTCGCCAGTGGATGCCCGGAGATAGGCTAGTTGACATCCGACATGGATCTACAATGGCTCGTAGTCAGGCAACCTGTGAACAGGTCAAGGAAAGCGCCTCGCTGCATCTCTCTGAAATCCCTTTGCGCAACAACACTGGGACCCACCGTTCCTTCGTCACCAAGTTCATCCTCATTGTCCGTTATGTGATAGCGGGCACCTCGAGGAGGTGAAACAAGACCTCGTCTATTCGTTTAAATGAGGCGATATGTGTTGTTATCATTGAGGAACCCTATCAGATGGCCCTGTTCTACCTGGTTTATCCCAAAATTGTCACAGACTCGAAGGAGAGACAAAGGGTTGCAGGGGCAACGAACAACAGCGACGGTAGTTTCCTTCAGTTTACAACCAATTGAGTTATGAGTTAACGGTATCACTTGTTTTATTGTACTCAGATGCGATGTGGGTCCAAGTGGGTCCATGGGTAATATAGTCCCTTTCCATCCTGCCACTTGTTTTTGTCTGCTCCTGGCATGGTGACGATGCGAAGTGTAGGTAGCACATCGTTAACCGAATGCATCTTCAGGTGCTTCAAAGCGAGAAGAGTTCATAAACGGGTCGATTTAATGTTGCTATCAAAACACCATTTTTCCCGCCACTCACATCCTCCAAGAAGTCTATGGATCCCGTCGGTCCCGTGAGTCGTTCTTCATGTGGTCGCGTGCTCCTAAAACAGTCTTCTCCGCGTTCTATAGCAAAGGTCTGAATCCACACCAATGGAGGTGGATGATGACGCTCCCTCTGAGGTATCTGTGCCGTCCAGTCTTCGTCTTCCTGATCGTCCAACTGGCTTTCCTCCGCTTACGATGCCGTTCCCATCGTCCTCACCCGCAAATGTCCTACGGGAGACCGGGGACGCTCTTGAATTCCACAGGCCAACGCGGCGGCGCAGAGATATCTTTGGCTCGCAACTGTCCATACTAGAGCCTACGACCCGGAAACGGAAACGCACCGATGACGCATCACACCCGGACATCACAGAGCATGAAGATGCATTCAGAGACGGCTCGACTAGAAGAGTACGTCCACGTCTGCGGGGGCGAGAAGACGGGGAATTCTCCCCTCTTCTTATTATGTCACCAAGGCAGGAACCTTCCGTGGAGGAGGAGACGGTCTTACACTACCTTCCAAACCCGACGGATTCATCCCATTCCATCCAGCGGTACTTCCATATTGGGAACCCACCTGAACACGGACCATCTATACTGCTGAGCAGCTCCTCATCCAAGGCCGACGATCTAGATCACATCGAACGCAGGCGTTCCGATTCCGCTAACTCGCTTGCGGAGGTCGCGTTGGATTCTGTAGTCCCTCCAAAACGCGGGCGTCTATCCACCCTCCGGGACTTTTATTTGCCTCGCCCCTTTGAGGAAACCAAGCAATCGCCGTCCTCGGGCAGCCTCGTCCATGAGAGGGGTCTTGATGCGGGACCTTTGTTCCTCTCCGCCAGACCCGATCAGATGGTGACGAACGAGCCAGCGGGCTCATCTCGGTCTTCGATGCCTTCGCTTGAACTGGGCTCCACCACGTACTTTGACAAGCCGCTCTGTGAGTCTCCAGACTCGATCGACCCAGCCGATGGTGGCCTTGCATACCCTGGACTATCTATGACCGGGGTGACTCAAACCGAGCTTGACTTCCCCGGGTCGAGGTGTTCTTTGCATGACGGACGACAGTGATCAACCTTGGACTTGTTTATTCGACGGACTTGTGCTCCCCATGGTTCGAATCTGCAGATCCAGACATTATCTGTGACCTTGTTTCATCACCATATACTACTTACTTTGTATCATAATAGGACGATCACCCACAGTAACATCCCAGTATGTATCATGTATCATCTTGTACAAAACGCCACCGTTAGTTCTTAGATAATTACACCACGGACTCGCATATGTAACTCACCACGAACATTACGCAGATCAATCCTGTAGATTTTCGGGCTGATCGCGTCGGGAGAGAGACCACGCACACGAATCAAACCGATCGGCCTGGTCGATACTTGCACCAAGCGTAGCACTGAAAGTGAACGGATTCCGGTCGCCGCAACTCAGAAAGACGTCCCGCTTTATCTACTTGCCCCTGACCTCCCGTACGCATCTCGATCGTATCCCGCTTATGTCTTGCTCCTCCTCGTCACATCGCGTGGCTCTCGTGCGTCATCCGAAATACGTACCACGTCCAGGCGCTCCAGTGCACACCACGCCTGTCTCTTCACCTGGCCGTCAAAACGCGGCCCACGCGTCCGTAGACGCTTGACTCAACCCCATGGCGCATGTGCTCACAAAAACAGTGTTACTGATTTCCATCCAGTCGCCATACTATCGGGAGTGTTGTGCGTTTTGGATGCGGCGTCAGTCGGTGATGGACCATCAAGCCAAGGGATCGGCTACTGATGAGATGTTGTTCACAAACGGATCATTGACCACCGACGAAACAACCCTTCTTGGATTGCACCAACAGTGTAGTCGTTCGAGTCCACCATCTGTAGCTCAATAATAACCTGCCTGCACTACGGACTCCCAGAAACAATCCCACGAAAAATGCACGATACACGACACCGCTGGCAGCTCCTGACCAGCTCACTCCCGTGGATTTTTGGCGCAGCGAAATAGACCAGGGTACAAACGAAGATGATAAAAATGAGAAAAGCACAACGCGGAACCAATCGCTGCATGCTACATTAGAATCCCATGTCGTCTTCATCCCCGCCATCACCCCAACCGCTCGCGACAATTTCTTCTTCCTGGCGACGGGTGGATGGATGTCCTTGTGGAGTCGGTGAAGAAAGTTGGTCTGTTCCGTTTTCGTGTGCAATAGGTTGAGAAGACGATGGCAGTGTTCGCGAAACAGGCAACGATTGGTGGCCTGCATGCCAGGAAATCTGTACCAAGCCTATGGATGGGATATGGCTGCCCTTGGCCAGCGCCTACATGGCGTGTCAGAATCAAAAGATAACACAGTTCGACAAAGGCGCGAACCTGCTCGGCAGCTGCTCTGGTCCGAAAACCAACAAGTACCTCATCATCTCCGACAGTGTCCACCGAATCAACTTGACCCAAAGCCTGGAGAAAGTTCTTGAGTACATGGCCATCAAGATGAGCTTTTGTCCCTACCTCATACCATTCCCGCAAAGCAGGCACAGCATTCTCCCGTACACCCTTGACGAGTAGTTTTTTCGGTCTGTTATCAAGCTTCATGCTCCCACGAGGAGCACCTCTCCCAGCACCCCGAAAGTACGCGCCACGCGATCCACGCCCACGACCCCTATAGGGACGATACGATCCTCCACCATGCGAATGATCGCTACTTTCAGGAATGCCTAAGCTTGCGGCCTTCAAACTCTCAAGGATTGTGCCACATGTGCGAATGCAAAAGACGTACCTCTTCCTTGAGTTTCGCAAGCTTGGCCTGGAGCTCTGCAGTTGACTCACCACCTGTGACGGCGTGAAGATCCAACTCCTTGTCCAATCTCTCTCTTTCTTTATCTTGCTGACTGGGTTGCTCCGTGGAACGCGTTGCAGATGGGGCACGGAACGAGGGTTCCCCAGTAGGGGGCGATGGTTTCATCTCTTCCCCGAGTTTTCGCAAGCGTGCCATGATATTTTTCTTTTCCTCTCCCGAAGCCGCCGCCAACGATGCCATGAGGGATTTTTGTTCTGCAATTTGTTCCTCCAGACGCTTTTGCTTGGCGGCAAGTTCAGCCGAGGCATTGGGGGCCGCAGCCGGCTTACGTGTGGGAACAGTGGCCGAGGTGCTAGCGGGCGTCACAGTGCGTGTAGTTATATTTGCCACCAGCGGTGCAGATGCAGCCAGCATGCGCGTACCCTTTTGACCACGCCCTTCCATTGGTCTGTGCCAAAACACCTTGACAAATCGGTTACCAAAAACAGCATCCTCCGACTTCCATGCGGCGTGTGCTTCACTGTGATCCGAAAAGCTGACCAATGCTTTTGCGGTGGGTGCATCGATTGCGACGTTTGTGACTGTGCCGAAGCGCTTGAACCAACCGTTGACAGCATCGAGAGAGAGTTTGTCTTCTGGTATCTTTTCAACCACGAGTGTTTTGTCATTTCGACGCTCTGGGCGAAATGATTGGGCGTCCCCAGAAAATATCCCCCTGCCTTCGCCTCTAACCCGAGCAACTCCGGATCCAGAACGCACATGCTGTGAGGAGGCACCGGTATCCACGTCCATAGCCTCCTGTTGTTGAGATGCGGTCTGCATCCAAGTCATACCGCCCTGTGACGGCTGGGGCTGTGAAGCGACGGCGGAATCCTCAGAAACTTGGGGAGTTAAATCCTGGATGACTGGAAGTTCTCCTGAAGTGCGAGTTGTCTGGGGAGTGTCGTCTTGTGCACGGGGTAGAACAGGTGGACGAGGAGGTGCCCGACCGTTGGTGCCCATCACGTTACCAGGGGGTCGCATATCCATACGGGCTTCGTGGGGATCGTAAGCAGCGCCAGGACCCACCATGCCAAACGGCATGGCGCCATTGGCAAACAAGGGTAGGAAAGGAAGTGGGGCGCCCTGGGAGGTCATCGCGAAGAGTTGTGAGGGAACGAAAGCGTCATCGCCGTGACTGTATTTGCAGAGTGCACCCCTCGCGCAGTAGCCGTTGTCTAGATGAGGGTGTTGAGCAGGGTGTGATCGGGTGAAAGAAGGAAACGCACTGTGGTAGTCGCGACATATGCCTCGCCGCTGATCTGGGGGATGATATGTCTGAATGCGGTGGCCATTCACCACGGACGGAGGAATGCCGTTGGCGGAGGCATGTCGGTCTGTTCTGGGTGGCCATTGACCTGTGGAGCGAGGATCGCGCCCGGTGGGGTAGCGTGAAAACTGGCCATCTGCAGATAGCCGAGGGCCCTTGGCGGGGTGGTGGCCATCACGGTCGTCGTCTGCGAGGGGGCGTTTTTGACTGCGTTCGGGGGAGTTAGATAACAGACCATCGAGAGGTATGGGGATGCCGGCGTCTGGATTTGAGGGGGAAGGGTCCGGGGAGGTGGTATAGGGAAGATAGGACTTTGTTCTTAGGACTGTGAATAATGTATCTATAAATGAGGGGCCCTCTGGGGCGAGTGAGTTTGATGGGGAGGGCGAGGGAGAGAGCACACCTTTCTCGAGGAATTCTTCGAGCTGCGTGGAGAGTTCCTTGCGCATGTCAGGCTCTGGGAGGTTGTGCTTGAGGAGGGCGAGGACATATTCTGCGAGGGCTGCTGGTTCTGCGTCGCAGCTGTGGGGGGTCAGCTAAGGAAGGGGGGGAGGGGGAGGACTGACATTGGGCCGAGAGTGCGGACGAGCCATGGCTTGAGGTGCTGTGCGGTGGACTGGTCAAAGAGCATCGCTGAATATCACCGTCGCGCGCAAAAGGACGACTACCGGATGACTAATCACACTACGTAGTTCCACTCGCTCGAGATCTGCCCCGTCTGGATGCCCACAAGTTCCCGCCAGATCACCCCCGACAACGGCCCCATCCCCCCCTCCCCAGTAGGAATGGCCACGTCGCTCCCCAGGTATCCAATCCTCTCCACCGGCGACACAATCGCAGCAGTACCCGTCCCAAACATCTCCACAAGCCGACCAGACCGCGACGCAGCAACAATCTCCCCCATGTTCACAGGCCGTTCCGCCACCCTCAGCTCCGTGGGCAGCCCGCCAAGCGGCCTTTTCCCAGAGATGTGGTCCCGCGCGAGCACGAGCACCGAATCGCGCGTCACACCCGGCAGGATCATACCGTCCAGGGGCGGCGTCACCAGCTCGGTCACTGCAGACAAAGGTTTCTATCAAGCGCATTTGAAAGACCATGTCCACCCACCGCCGTCTTCTCCCTTGAACACGACGAACAAATTCATCGTGCCAACCTCGGTCAACCAGTGCTCGCGCCCGTGAAGCCACAAGTTTTGTACATAGCCTTTCTCCGCAGCAGCCTTCTGCGCCACGACACCAGGCGCGTAGTTGGCCGCCAGCTTGTATGCACCCGTCCCTGTCACCAATCAGCCGCGGGGTGTCATCCGAGACGCAAGACAGACCTCCGGGAGCAGCACGAATATACTCTGCATCCGTGGTGCCATACAACGCCACAGGCTTGAACCCTTGCGGGTAATAGGGTCCGGCCGGGCTACAGATCACGAAAAGGAGGGCCTCTGTTGGTGGCTGAACTCCGAGTGTGCCGTTGGTACCAACTTTGAATACGAGTCAGGACACGGGATGGAGAGCGAACAGACAACTGACTCAATGTAGGGCGGATGTATAGACTATGACCTGGGTCCTTGGGTATCCAATCACGCTCCAGCGAAATGAGTTGCCTAATGCATTCAATGAGGGCATCGCCATCGAAAGTCTAAACCAGTTCATCGACCGGAAAGATTGGTTACCGGGAACGGACTGACCGGGAGCGCCAACCGCTTCGCACTGATGTTCATCCGCTTCATGTTCATGTCCGGACGGAACATGGTGACAGTGTCGTCCGCATGCCTGTAGGCCTTCATGCCCTCGAAGAGTGCCTGGGCATAGTGGAGCACCGTCGCGGCGGGGGTGAGCTCGAGGGGGCCATCTAGGACATGTCAGGGGGCAGATAGACGGCGAACCGCGTGTCTCACAGGGTTCTATGGATGGTGTGCCCCATCCGGACTTTTGTACCCAGGGAATCTTGAGCATATGATCCGACTAGAGAAGACAGAGAATAAGCCTCAAAAGGCAACTTTGAAAACGGCGTGTCGCACAAAGGTCCGCCCGAACAGCAGCTTTGAGGACGGGGGCAGCTGTCCTGGACTCGTCGTACGCGTCAGAGTGAGCTGTGCGGGCTGTGGACGAGATATGGGTCAGCTGAGTGACGGAGACGGGGGGACGTACATCAATGTCGGGCTTGGACACCGTCGCGGACAAGCATCTGCGCCAGCGGTCGAATCGAGCGAGTCTTGGTGAACGTGTGGATTGGGAGAGAAACATGACGCCAAAAATTTGCGCTTATCGGTTTTATACGGTCTGTTGATGGCCGGCCAGCTCCATGCCCGCTCGATACACTCAGCGACGTCAACAGCCTCGCACAACCACCGCCAGCCAGCCAGCCTTGCGCGGCGTCTCCTGTGGCCGCCCGGCGCAGACCCGCCCCCGCTCTTCCTCTCGCCCGCCTGCCCGCCAGAGCTCAACGACGAGGCATACGACCTCATCGCACTCGCCCTCCGAGCCTCTGTCAACACCTGGTGGACAAAGCTCACCAGATACGACAGGGATTTCCTCCCCCAGATCGCCGCCGTCGTTACCCGTGTCGTACGTGCCCTCGAACGGCGTGTCCTCGATGCAGACCTCTCCCTCCTCGTCTACGGCGACATCCCAGCACTCGTCACCCAGCATTACAGGGACTACCGTCAGGCCGCTGCCAAAGTCTCGACATCGTATGCCACCGGTGGTGCACTGTCGCTTCCGCAGCTCTTTCACCAGCTGCAGCCGCACATGGCCATCTCCGCTGATGGGTCGATAGACGAAGAATATTTGCGGCAAGCTTTCGACCACGTCTTGAGAGAATGTCTGCCCAGCGAAGATTACGCGCCAGAGGCCGAGAGGTTTATCGTCCGGGAACTCGTGCTCAAGGTCGTGCTCAAGGATGTGATCCCCCTCATCACGCAACCGTGGTTCCTCCACAGGACGCTGTTGGATGTGCTTGGCCCTTGTCCGGACGCAGCATCAGAACAGGTGTGTGCTTGTATGCGCTCGCTCGACGTGCAGCTGACATTGCGTTAGCCGTTGCCATCTGCATACAACCGCGTCATGAAATCTGGCATTGTCGTACGCCTACTTTCAGCCATCCAGAGATTATCTGGGACGTGTATTATGCTCATCCACGCGTACAAGCAAGCCATCTACTTTATCCCCATCGTCAACCAGACGAGTTATGCTCGCACGCGTCCTGCCGAGTCAGAGGATGACGCCTCGTCGACTGTATCTCAGGTGTCCGAGAACAACGTTGCCGTCGTCTCTGTTGATCTAACCCGTGGGCCACTGGAAATGGCTTCGGAGGTGCTCGATGTCCGCAGCCGACTCGCTGCGACTGCCGTGCTGCAGTTTGTCGCGTTGCTCTGCGCCTCGTTCCAGACGTTTGCGAACAAGTGCGTGTGCGTGTGTGACTGTATGCGCGTCTGACGTCTATTTAGGCTGCTGTGCTACGTGCTGTACACGCATGTGCTCTCGGCGTCGAGCATGCTGTCTGTCGTGCGGCTCTCGAAGCGCGCGCTTTTTCCGAATGGATACCCTGGTCCCCCGCCAGTGTACCCGACAGCAGAGGAGCAGGTAGTGATGCGCGAGGAGGTTGTGAAGCGGCTCGCTGAGTGGTCCGTGCCCGCTGTTGTCATCGACGGGCTGAGCGACGAGGCGTGCAACCGACACTTTGTCTTATTTCTGCTCGACGCGCTTTTACTGTGTCTGTTTCCATCATTGTTTTGACATGTTTATAGGGTGACGTCGTAGATAAATAAATAAATAAATAAATATCTCCCCTGACGATGATCCATCCACCACCGAGCCCGCCTCTGCTCTACGCGTTCCCTTCGTCTTCAGATCTCGCCAGCGCACTCGCCAAGTTCATTCTCAAGGCCCAGAAAGACTCCATCGAGAGAAAGGGCAGATTCTCAGTCGCCCTCTCCGGTGGATCTCTTCCGACCCTCCTCACCGCTCTCATCGACGACCCCGCTGCCAAGTGGGACAAATGGTGCTTGCTCACCCTCCCCGCCCATCTCCACCCATGCTGATCCTTCTACAGGCAAGTCTTTTACGCCGATGAGCGTGCCGTGCCCCTCGATCACCCAGATTCAAACCATCTTCTCTGCCAGACCAAGCTCTTTGACCACGTCCCCATCCCCCCCGCCAACATCCACACCATCGACCCCACACTCCTCGACGACCTCGAGGAGCTCGCAGACGCCTACGAAAAGGAGCTCATTCACGAGTTTGCCCAAAAGGACTCTGCGCGCTTCCCCGTCTTTGATCTCATCCTCCTGGGAACCGGCCCAGACGGTCACACTTGCTCCCTTTTCCCAGGCCACGCGCTTCTCGCAGAAAGCGATACGTGGGTCGCCTATCTTGACGACTCTCCCAAGCCACCTCCAAAGCGCATCACACTCACCTTGCCCGTCCTCAACCACGCCTCTCGCGTTGCCTTTGTTGCCGCTGGCGAGAGCAAGGCAGATGTCCTTCCCCTCGTTCTCGACAAGCCAGACGAACACAAGCTGCCCGCGTCTCTGGTCAAACCTGCACATCCCGGTCAGGTCTATTGGTTTGTCGATGACGCCGCTTCAACAAAGCTAGAGTTCCCGAGGGCGCAGTTCAAGTTGTAAGCGTGGTCAGGTAGCACAACTCCTCTTGTATTCGTACCATCATGATCTACTTATTGTGTCACACCACTGTAGCAGACGCAGTTCATCATGACAAGTAACATAAGATTCCTTGGCGATGTAACAGTAAATTAAACACTCAACAGCATCACAAATGGATAGCAGACGGCGGCACTCGTCGCTCACATGATAAACAACAAACATCCACTAACAAGGACACCCAGAACTCTGCGTACTCTCTCGATCGATTTGGATTGGGTCCGGGTAATCCACATACCTGTCAGACGCTCAGTTAGTCCCCCAGCCTGCCAAATGACGACGCACATTTGTTCCTCTGCTTCTTGTTGTAACGCATTCTTGGATACCGTTTGGAATGCCTGTTCCACGTTGATCGCCTCCTTGGCGGACGTCTCAAAGTAAGGAATGTTCCCCTTGGATTGACACCACGTCATCGCCCGCTTCTGCGTCACCTACGACATCGTGTGGATGTGCTCGTAACTCTCAAAGACAATCTCACCTGTCGTTTGCTTTCCTCCACATCAATCTTGTTGCCGAGGACAACAAATGGAAAATTCTCCGGATCATGCGGACTTGCTTGAATAAGAAACTCGTCCCGCCAGCTGTCCAGCGTCTCAAATGACTTGGCGCTGTTGACGTCGTATACAAGCACACAGCAGTCTGCCCCTCTGTAATACGCCACGCCGAGCGACTGGAAGCGCTCTTGTCCAGCCGTATCCCAAAGCTGTACACTTGTCGGGAGAGATAAAGAGAGCTAGTAAAAAACGGACCTGCATCGTCACCAGACGGTCATCCACCATGACTTCCTTGGTGAGGCTAAATGGCGTTGAGTGCACGGAATGCCACAGACGAGTACACTCACAAGTCGGCCCCGATGGTAGCCTTGTACTGGTTGCTGAACCGCTTGTTTACATATTGGTTCATGAGCGAGGTCTTGCCAACGCTGCGTGTCGTGGACCGCGCTGAGTGAGAGCCGAAGTGCACGCAGGGTTACTTACCCGCTGTCGCCAAGAATGATAACCTGCCACGGGCGAGTCAGTCGCTGTGCACAACTTGGCAGAGATCAAGTACGACCTTCAACAATACGCGGCCCATGGTGGTACGAATGCAAGGCCAGTTGTCGGGACGGAATGAAGCCAAACGGTAAATAATGGACTCGAGGACCACATTTGGAGGTAATTCAAGCGCCGCTTGAATGCGCCTTCCGCTCGCAATCACAAGGGGCATGGCGACGCGCATCGCGCCAAAGGTCAAGGACAGAATTGACCTCTCCGACGCTGAGGACCGTCTCTGCACATCCCTCGACGAGTTCGCCCGCCACCTGAAGGACGAACACGGCATCGTCACCGCCTGCAGGATCAACGGCGGTTGGGTCCGCGACAAGGTCAATCCGTGGTTTATCCGGAGGACGTGTTGCTCATACCGGACATGTGCAGCTACTCAGCTTTGAATGCAACGATGTCGACATTTGTCTCGCGGGCATGATGGGTGTCCCTTTTGCCGAGCGTTTTGTCGCGTTCTTGTCCGAGAGGAAACATGTGCCGGTACACAAGGTCACGAAGATCGAGAGTAATCCAGACCAGTCCAAGCACTTGGAGACAGCCAGGACGACGTTGTTTGGCATCGACTTGGATTTCGTCAACTTGAGGAGTGAAGAGTATTCCGAACACAGTCGCATCCCAACCGAAGTCGTATGCCCGTTCATCAACCTACTCTTCCACCGATTGATCGCCATTCTATAGAAATTCGGAACACCACTCCAGGATGCCTTGCGGAGAGACATCACGATCAATACGCTCTTCTACAATGTTCACACGCGCACGGTCGAGGACTACACCGACAAGGCAGGAGGTTTAGCTCGCTATATATTCCACTGGGCTGACAAGTTCAAGTTACTTGTAGGGTCTGGATGATCTCCGCTGTGGTATCATTCGGACGCCTCTGCCCCCGTTGCAAACATTTCGCGATGACCCTCTGCGAGTGATCCGATGCGTCAGGTTCGCAAGTCGCTTTGGGTTTGAGATGACTCCTGAGCTCCAGGAAGCCGCTCGTGACCAGGGCATCCAGGTGGCGGTAACGTCGTTTTGCATCGTGTGCCTTGCTGAATCGCATCCTTCAAGGAAGCACTCTCTTCAAAAATCAGCCGCGAACGTATTGGCGAAGAAATCGACAAAATGGTCAAAGGTCTGTGTACAGCATATCTCACTTGATCAAGGGTCTGAACTTATAGCGACAAGGCCCCGAACCATTACGTGCCATACGGATCATCCACGACCTATCCTTGTATCACACCGTGTTTCACGTACCCCCTGAGATCATCGACAATGCTTCTGCTCCTGTCGCTTCCCCGGAGCAGTCCCTCACTGCATGTACGATACTTCACGACCTCCTCTTCCCACCATCGTCTGGACCACACAAGTACACGACACCTCCGCATCCGACACTTGTCACTCACGCACTATCCGATCGGGGTACACGGGCACGATTGTTCCTCAGCGCCAGCCTCTTCTCTTTTACCGGCGTTACCTACACCGACCACAAGCAAAAAGTCCATCCCCTTGCCGAAGCCGTCATACGCCAAGGGTTGAAACTCGGCAACAAGAATTATTACCTTGATGGGATTCCAACCCTGTTCGACGCGGCTACCCTGCTCAAGGGCGTTTCTCTCGAGGACATCCGGTCCGCTTCGTCCTCGGAGCGTGTTGCGATGGGTACGTCACCGGTCGACATTGTGCGCATTGTGTTTCATGACGGAATGGTTTGCAGGGCTATTACTCCGCAACGGCAAGGTGCACAAACCAATGTTTGGTTCACACTGGTCTCTGTCCCTGCTTTTCTCCCTGGTGTGCGAGCTGGTCCCCCTCGGACATGGTACATTTCGTCCCCTCTGCCGTGTTCTACCAAGTCTGACCACGCTACACAGGCGAGGCAGCAGATGCGTGCATACGACGTTATAACGCGTTCGTCAGTCGCGTCGAAGCACTCGGTCTAGACAAGGTGGTGGATGCGAAATCTCTGCTCAACGTAAGTACACACCTCTTTCTTTTCGTTCTCCGCCCCTTCTCATGCACGTGGTAGGGAACCGAAGTCACCGCTGTGCTCGGTGGTAAACCTGGGCCTTGGACAGCTGTGATCCTCAACAAGGTCGTCGAGTGGCAACTGGACAACCCAGAGGGCGACAAGGATGCGTGTGTGGCCTGGCTCAAGGAGGAACAGGGATCGGGCCGGGTGAATGTCGAGGAGCTGGCCAAGTCGACGTCGGGCGTAAAACGTGTTCAGGCAGCCAGTAAAGAGGCGCACAAGAGATTAAAACGGACACCCTAGTTATAGCATCCTAAGATTGTGATCGTATATCATTAACATGCTGTCGTTCTCGTGACGTAGTAGATACAGTAGGAACATGAAACAAGACAAGAGTGAAACTGTTGTACAAGTCCTGATGTGCTTCACGAGCATAATACAGATGCGAATGGTAAACGTATGAGATTGATCTACGCATTTTAGTAGGGGAACACGGGTGTCAGTGGCGATATTTGCCCAAACAACTGATCCAAGGTGCCAAGGATTGCAGAGTCGTTGTCCATCGGCGTGGACGATTCAAAGGGGTTGGTAAATATGGGCGAACCTATCGACGAGTAGGGCTTAAGGTCATACTCGGAAAACGGAAAGACAGAAGGCAGGTCCAGAACATCCCCATTGTACGGCATGCACGAGTCGATGTGGGAGGTGGCTTCGGGCTTGACGCCAAAGACAGTGCCTGCGCTGGGCAGCAAGTGCGGGGGAAAGAGCGCGGACAGGTCGGGTTCGTCTAGAAGCGGCTGGGGCAATGTGAGCATGGACAGCGCGGGAGAGCTCGCTATGACTTACTAAGTCGTCGCAGTTGTCGAGGGAGAGGTGCGGTATGTCGTCGGTGGGGACAAACCGTTCCACCTCAACAGGCGGATACGTCAGCTCGGGGGTGTGAGTCGACGGCGTTGGCGTCATTTCGTCGGCGATCAGAGGGATAGGGAGATGGGGGTATTGAGAAGTAGACGCTAAATGTGGAGGGACTGTCTCCAGCTTCTTGGATCGTGGTTGTACAGGAGGAGATTCTGTGTGTGGCGCAGTAGGTATCTTGTGGGCGTTCCGTGGGGTAGCGCTGACCAAGCCCTCCCCAGCGGCAGGTACGAAGGAGGCTGCTTCCTCAGACTTGACCTTTTTGCGATCGTCGACAAGGTACTTGGCCAGATCGTGGCTCGTGACACCTTCCAGCAATAGATCGGCAACCTTTTTGCACTTTTCGACTTCGATTTCGACGTTAGTGTGGCGTTGGGAGCGACGTTGAGAAACCTTTGGTTTCTTTTGCGATCCGGGCGAATACCTGTAATCAGGGAATATCTTGGCGTGGGTTTCCTTGACTTGTTCAGCCAAGGTGCGGAAGGGGGCTCGCTCGGCTTCTGAGAGCTCGTTCCAGTAACGACCAGCGATGCGGGAGACATTGCGGTTGTCTCTCTCAACGCTCTTGAGGTCATCCCTTTGCCAAAGCCAGGAACGGAACAACATGAAGGCATTGGGAGGGCGGGGTACATGGTTCTCCTTGCGGTTGCGGGTATGGGAGGAGCCGGGGGTGAAAGGGAGATGGGTTAAGATGGCTTGAGAGGACTCGGAGGAGATCGTGGTACAGGAGGAAGGAGATGGTGAGGCCAAATGGGTAGCGGAGGGGGTAGCCTTAGCATCGGAGCCACTGTGCAACAGTTGAAGCGAGGCGGCTCCCGGCCAGTCGTAATCTGCAACTGCGTCCAAAAGAGGAAAGTGTTTAAGATGAGGTGGGCAAGAATCGACTAGATTGCACGTACGCTCCATTGGAGACTTGTGGGAGAGCCTGCGGGACTTGCGCATGTGACGAGAAGGTGCCATTGTGGATGATAAGTCGAGGAGTGATTGAATTAATCGAATGAGAGTGAGTTCGAGTCTGTCTGGTATATTGCAAAGCGGACCCCTTTTTGAGCTGAGGCCCTACAAACTGGCGCTCTGCAAGGGCTCCCTCAACTCTTCACATCGTCACCTCGAGGCAGCCTCGAGGTTTCAACGAGGCCCATCGGTCCGTGGATCTCAATCCATGGACCAATGGGCAACGTTGCAACCTCAAGGCTGCCTCGAGCGTCCGTAAATGGCAGTTTTCACAATTTCTCGGCGATGGTGACGTTCATGTGCGCGTCACAATCGCCGAGATATCGTGAATACTTTCCTTTAATGGATGTTTGACTACAACAAATCACATCCCTTTCGCCTCCATTTATTCCGAGCCCTCTTGTGCCTGCAGCGATTTTGCCTTCCGCCTCTTCGATCCAGCAATCATATCTCTGCGTACGCCATCAATCGCAAATCATCGCTAGTTGAACCCACACTACCTCACCTTTTTCTGATCACATCGTTGCGACCAATCTTGCGAGCGGCGTTGACAGTATCTGCGCGCTTGATCTTTCCCATCTGCTTTTTCTTCAGTCTGGACGGCTTTGGAAGCTTGAGGATCCAATCAGGCACGGTCGAACCTGACTGAAGCAGAACATTGGCAATCCTCGGATTCATCCCTTAGGTCATATCCTCGCAACGATATCGAGTTGACGTACGATTTTAAATATGGGGCGTCCTCATCTGTAAAGTACGTTATGGCCTTACCACCGCGGCCAGCCCGCCCAGTGCGGCCTAGAATGCATCAGCCAATTCAAGCCGCGGACCACCAGCCACGTACCAATCCGATGGATGTAACTCTGGACACTCGTCGGAAAGTCATAGTTGATCACCTCTCTTACACCTTTGAAATCCATACCCCGCGCCATCACCTCTGTGCTCACCATCACCCAGCTTTCACCGCGGCGCATACGGCTTACAGCATCGTCACGCTCCTTCTTAGTCATGCCTGCATGTAAACAGTCAACGTTTTGTATCCCATTGAGGGTCAACTCTTCTGCTAGTGACGTGGCCCGAGGCTGAGTAGATGTAAAGATAAGTAACGGGGGGTTATAAGGCTGAGCGAAATACGTCAAAAGACTCGGCAGCTTTGAAGCATCATCGGCAACGTATGTGAGAGTCTGCTCAATAAGTGGTAATGGTGTATCCCTAGCAAAGATGTCAGATCCTTCAACCATAATCGCACGTCTGTACTAACTTGAGACCGACGACGATACGTATTGGATTTCGTAGGATTCCCATGGCTAGTTGCTCGACTCCAGCGGGAAGTGTCGCAGAGAACACTGCCTTTTGAATTTCAGGATGAGTACAAGCACCGACCACCTCTTGGACTTGAGCCAGAAATTCACTGTCCAAGAGTCGGTCTGCTTCATCTAAGACGAGGTGACGAACACTAAATAGCAATGAGGCACGTATCGTCGCACGACAGTGTTACGAACTTGTTCAAATCGATATTGCCCTCTTGAATCGATGCAACTAGTCGCAAAGGAGTGCTTATGATGATGTCTCAAGATTTCTTAAGACGCGATAACACAACAGATAGTCGGAACAACGCACCAACTTTATCTCGAGCGCTCTTGTCCCGGAGAGTACTTGCTGTAGCTTTGCTGAACAAGATTATTCGCCATCTGCGTCCTACTGCCAGCTTCAAGCATTCGTTGTGGATTTGATGGGCCAGTTCACGGGTTGGGGCAAGTACGATGGCACGAACACCACTCCCTTGCGTGTCCTTCAGGCTCGAGATGGGTGCCCCCAGCGACGACATTATGGGAAGTAGATAGGAAAGGGTCTTTCCGGTACCAGTAGGGGATATGGCAGCGAGATCACGATGCTATTGAGGTCGTAAGTCAGGTACAGAAACAATGCCTGCACCTCACGGACACACCTCTAACAGAATCGGAATACCATGCGCCTGTACGCCAGTGGGATACTTGAAGTGGTTATCACAAAGGTTTGACAATAGGCGGCGAGTGATTTTGTACCGGTCTAGCATGTCGTCGAAGATGTGAATTGGAGGTGGAATGTCAGAGCCTTTGGCCGTCACGCGAACTCCCGCTCGTACACTAGGTTCATCGTCCGCATCGTCATCGAGAGCCTCCGTTTCACGGTCCACTTTCTGCTTCTTGGACTCAGGCCGGAGGGATACACTGGACGGGGTGGAGTCAGTGTTCCCTGCTTTCCGTTTCCCTCGTCCTCCCTGTGCATATTTGAAGAAGTCCAACTCCGGGGGAAGCTTCGAGTCTTGGGATATCGACACATTCAGCGATTCTTCAGGCCTCGCGGTGGAATTCTGGTTGCAGGAAAGGGAGTCAAAAATCGAGTTGCACAATACTGACTACACTAGTCACATACTGTGAATAGCTGTACGTCAGGTTTAAAACGGTTCTTGTCAAAACGCGTTCCCCCACGAGACAGTAGCTGGAATGCATCCATGAGCTTTTTGAGTCGGCAATAGTTGACTTCAAGTTGCTGGTGTTGTGTCAGCTCAGCAGAGGCTACAAGTAACTTGTTGTTTTGGTTTCAACCACTGGTGCTAGTACTAATTTGATACAGATTATATTTCGAGCTAGGTAGGGCATTATAAGTTTTTAAACAATCTCACTCAAACGAGGGCTCTGCGTCGTCCGCTACCACAAAACTTCCAAACACATACTCATCTGGCTCAAAGTCTTCACGGGGTGGTGAACTCGAAATCATGGGGCGCCTGCGTGAGTACTCCCTTGCGGCAACGAGCCCCCCTCTACCAGGCCTGTTCGCAAAGAATGGCCCGTGTTCTGGGGCTTGCGTGAAGAGACTTTGTCGATAAACGAGACTTTGGTCGTACGAAGGCGAGACCTGCGTATCAGGGAAATCCTTCAGGAACTGCCTGTCCGATTCGCTCTCCACGTCGTCTTCCGAGTGAGAAGATCCTGCACTTTCTTCGTCCCCCGAATGCGCCGCTTCGCCATCCATCAACGGATTACGCCGGATAGAGATCGGGGGCCTACGCCCAATCCTCTTTGGCTGCAATGGAGGTGTGGATTGACGTGAAATGATTTCCGTATCATTTCGCCTCAATCGGCATAATCGAGGAGGTGACTGCGGGTCCGGAATCTGCGTCATTTCCGTCCCGACTAATCGCCGCCTACGAGCTGGGCGTACGGCGAATGACCCCTCCGGAATATCAGGGGTTGAGTTGAGTGAAGTCCGCGCTACACGAGGCGGAGTAGCAGCTTGCCTATGTCTGAAGTGCGACTCCGTCGTCTGCCAGGTTGATATAGGCTTCGCTTTGACTTCTTCGATAATATTGTCATCTACTTCCACAACACTTTCGTCTATGAAGCGCAGCGAGCGTGGCGTAATATCTTTCGTCTTTGAAATGGCAGGTGAGGAATTGATAATTTGTATCTCTGGATCTTCGTCCCCGTCCAAAAGCCAAGCAATGTCTTGATCATTCGCACTTTCAGGAACAGAATCCATTGTCGGTGGAGGCGTGAAATTCAGCTCAATTGATCTTTCTTTACCCTTGCGTTGCAATGAATCCGCGGAGTCGGCGAGAGTGACGGCGGGAGCGAAAAGTTGCAGAGGGGAAGTCGAACGGGACGGAGACGAAGAAGTAATTTCGATCACATCGTCGCAAATTAGTGTTGGGGACCGTTTATTGTTTGTGTCACCAGAAGAACAAGTTACGGTGGTTGGCGAAAGTCGGTGAGTGGTGGCATTGTCGGCACGATACACGTCTTGATTCATCTCCACGTCGATATCAACTTGCCGAGACGGAGGATTTGCCGATGGGCCCCTTTTTCGGGTTGTGGATGATCTGCGTTTCTTGGAAACCATTGTGCGAGACTTTGGCAGCATGTTCTTACGCGAGGAACTTGACTCTGCGGGTGTGGAAACAGTACGCCGAAAGTCAAGCAGATTGCTCTCCAGCTCCATATCCGTAGAATCGTCATCAGCGAGAGCATCGTTGAATTCCTTCGACTTGACCTTCTTCTTTCCCTTCACCAGCAGATCCCCAACGCTCACGAAACCGCGGCTTGCGCCAGGGGGGATGTTCCTGTCAATATCATCATTCCTCTTCCTCTTCTTTCCGGTCACAGTTTGCTCTCCATCTTCTTCTTTGATTGAAGCCTTCTTTCTCCTGGCTGGCTCGCGGACATATTCCTCGATTTCCATTCGCTTCTCCAGTACTTGTGGGCGCAAGTGATCGGGAAGTAGCCGGGGTACATCACCGTACAGTTCGAGCTGATCTCCTCGAACAATACATCTTTGTAGTTCGCCATACGTGTCTTGCGCTTTATCCCAATTTAACTCTTCGCGGGTCTCAGCAAGCAAGACATGCACGTAGCCATCACGTTTTCTGCCAGTTCTGCCGACACGTTGAAGCTAGGGAGGTAAAAGAAGAAAGTGAGATTCCTTTTCGTAAAGAAGCGAACACGTCATACCATGCGGATAGGTGTCTTTTGAGCATCATAACAGACAATCATATCGACCTCTCCTATGTCAAGACCCTCCTCCCCGATCGATGTCGAGACCAAAACATTAAATTCTCCCGATTTGAATTTTTTTATTACCTACCAAGGGAAATGAGCGTGGCAACATCGACTGTTGCAGCCTGCATGCTGTACCTCCAGTTGTTCCTTCTGAGCGAAACCTTTCTTGCCCTGTTTGTCGGTTCCTTGGCCAACAAAGCGCGTTGCCCTCAGCAGTGGCGACTCCTGATTCAGAATATCGACGATTTCATCGACACATTCTCGATACGTGACGAACACCATAGCCCGCGTATCATCTGCTTCAGGAACCTCCCCAGCCCCATCAGATATTCTCTGTCCAAAATGTTGTACCAAAAGTGTTTTCAGGGTCTCCATCTTCGGGTGCATTCCAAATCCCCCTGGTAGTTTTTGCCTTGTCTCAAGGTCTGCGAGCAGCTTTTGAAACGTGGGATCCGACTTGAGTTTCGAGGTCTTCTTTTTCTGATCAGAGCCTTCTTTATCATGAACCAATTCTTGCAAAGAATGAAGACACATAGTAACACTAGCTTCCATCTGTGTAGGTGATCAAGGTCAACCACACATACCTGTAAAGCTAAGAAAGAACCATACCAAGTATGACATAGCCCGTGCCATGGAGGAAATCGTTGCAAGAGTTCCCATGGCCCATACGTGCGGACTATGTCGCTGGGTAGCGATGCGTTGTATAATAGCTGTGGCACGGTATGGATGCATCTTGACAACGTCTAACGGCTCAATAACACCCCTCGCCACAAGCGGTTTCAATGTCGACTAAGAACAATCAGAGGTGATAGTTCAGCAAAGCAACTTCAGCTGACCTCCATAACCGTCTTCAGAAGTTGCTGGAAGTGAATAATATTATCTGTCATCTTAATGATATGCTGCTTAACCTCCTAATCAAAGGTGAGGCGCTTCTAGACTGAACATTGCGAAGAGATAACCAACCTTTTTGTGCATATATTCCCTCAGATCGAGACTCCCTTCGTCTCTAATCTCGATACGGCTAATGTGCAAGGAGTCTATAATGGCCTGAATCGCCTCGGGAGTGCTGCCGGGAGTCGCAGTAAGTGCGAGTACTCGAAAATGTGGGTTCTTCGCCATCAAAAAGCGAATAACTTGCGCATATGCATAATCGCCTGTGCCTTTGTGTGCTTCGTCTGCATAATATATACTCAGAAAAAAAGCAGAAATCAAGAAAGGCTACAAACCGATGACCATGAGAATAATATCACGCGGGTCACAATTCTCAGTGGTGAGGTCATTTAAAAGTGTTTGCGGCGTCATGTAGAAGACGCGTTTATGGTCCCACTATGAAATGTCAATACGGGACAATGGTGCACTAAGCGAGAACGGACCATTCGCGACCGGTATGCGCGCGGATTGTTGCCTGTCAGTTCCACTGCATCTCTCCCTGGAATGCCGCACGTCCGATGGCAGGCATCAATCTGTTGGGCGACGAGGGGCTTCGTAGGCGCAACAAAGACCACTTTTCCCTCAGGGAACCAGCGGTAGACTTGAATGAAGAACATTACACACGACACTGTGATTGAGACTCACAAACTTACAATTAAGCATCACGACACCAGCGATAAAAGTCTTCCCCAGACCGGTCGGGAGAGCCACAAGCAGAAAGGCCAGATTCAGATAGAAAAATGATATTGGCTCTAGTAGAGGTAGAAATGGACTTCATGGTGTGGTGAGGTCAATTGAAGTGGGACACAGGG
>JBBPMS010000030.1:54134-104757 GCA_038090435.1 Phylloporus scabripes | reverse complement strand
ACCACAGTCCACTAGCGAGTAGCTCAAGTGACATACTCCGCTGAAGATCATTGTTGCATGCGAGGCTGCCTCCTTGGCAGAGATTTCAACCAAGGGAACCTCTACCGGCTTTTTCGATGTTGGCTTTAGTGTGAGCTATGAGTTAGACGGGCCGCTCATCGACACATGCATCGGGGGAAAGTAAAGACAGAATTCACGTTGATTCTTGCGCCCAGGTCGGGCACCCAGCCACCGATACGGAGCTCACCGTTCACAAACGCCTCAGACAGGTTGTGAGCAAAGCCTTCAAGGATCTTGGGGCTCGGCTTAGAACCCTGCATGGGATTAGTCCGTCAACATGTCGGTCCGCGGCCATCAAGTGCGGGAAAAAGACTGTTGGACGAACAAGAAAGTGTGTAATGTCGCTTGCTGACCATGATCCACGCCACCATCTACCCTCAGGCCCCTTCAAGCCTACACACAGGGTCCAGTGGGATCCCTCGGCAACAGCGGACAGGACGACGAATCGATCAAAACCTTGGTAGACGATTTGAATGAGCTCATCAAGCTCGCCAAAATGAGATAGAATATCCATTGCCACTGACACGCAGTGGCGAAGGAGGCAGTACTGTTTGAATGACTTGCAGGAATAATTATATTGAGGTGAAACAAAGACAACCAGCACCGCCGCCACAGCCCACAGCCACCAGATCAACTTGAAGCAGCTGATGCACTCGCAATGAGTTTACACACTTTTCTAACAGAACGGCACTCCCATACTCGAACATCATGACCTTGCTCCGAGTTACTGTAATAACCATTGACATACAGTGATGATGTGAGAGTGAAACATGCGTCACGATCCACGGAACCAGGGCTTTCGGCGCTGCATTCACCGTAGTAGCCGTGAAGTGGGTCACACTGTTTGTCAACCGACCTCGCGGCGGCTTTCACATGTTGGTGGGACCTCCGTGTCTTTGCAAACCTCCCTGACCGTGTAAGAGTCCACGCCAGAATAGACTCAAATGGGCCATTGTAGCCCACGATTGATGTCAAGTTACTTCCATACCATAGGTGGCAGCAAGTAGCCATTGCTCCAGCCCACATCGCCAACATTTAGCCGTTCCTCACGGAACTCTGCATGAGAGTTTAGTGGATTTCTAATGCATTTCATTCCAACTTCATTTCCAGAACCTGTCACAAACTGCCAGTTGGTACAGACCGTGGTGATAGGTGAGAAGTAAGCACATCAAGGGTTTATGATCCGATCCTACCCTTCCTCCCCTAGCTGCTACGAAAACGCCCGCATCAGGGCGCGTCCACCGGGTTCCAACTCATAGCTCCCGCTTCTCCGAGGTTAAGGTTATCCAGAAGTGTCATGTCCTCTGGATCGAGTGAGAAATCATATATCTCCGCGTTGGATTTGATCCTGCTGGGTGTGGCCGACTTTGGGAGCGGAACAAACCTGCAGAACGAAAAAGAACGACACGGAACAATCAATGGAAGATCAACACGCCTCTCGGCCATAGTAAGAAAAAAGGTACCCTTTCTGCAAGGACCACCTGATAAGTATCTGAGCCGGGTCTCGACCGTGCTAGATCGGAGGGACGGCATCAAGGGGATGCTGCGGCACGTTGGTGATAATTCCAAACCTTCCTTGTCACTGCTTGGATCACCGGATGATCCATTTGCCCGCGAAGAATCGGGCAGTAGGCTTGCACCACGATCTTGTGGACGCGACAATAATCGACGATAGGCCGTTGCTGACATAGCGGGTGGAGCTACACGCAAGGAAGTTGCGTTACCTCACTGAATAAGCGGAAAAAAGAAAAAGAAAAGAAAGAAATCAAAACATGCCTCAATCTGGTTTACAGCAGGCATCTGCAGCCCCGCATTCTTGATCTCCTCGAGGTGCTTGACACCACTAATGTCAACGTGAGCCATGGATAAACGGATGAATCTGAAACACTGACTAATTCGACACACCAACTGTCCTGATTTTTCCCGCTCTTTGAGCTTCCAGCAGAGCCCGATACGTCGCCAAACGTCGCTCCGTGCCAGAATAGGGGTCGTGAATCAGAAATAAGTCAATATAATCTTTCGATCGTCCACAAGACGCGCGTAAGTTGCCGAAGACGTTATGGACTATTCCTCCCCCTACCGAAACCAAATCTTGTGAGCGACTCGTCAACGCCCTTGAGGGTGCTGTCGTATCCATGCGTTTTACTAACGCACTTGGTGGCTTGCATGCCAATCAATAAGCATTCGCCGCGAGCTACGCTTTAACATGCACGCAGCGTACTGATGAACACGTCGCCTCGCTCGAGGCCGCTCTCTCTGACTGCCTCGCCAACTGCGGTTTCGTTCTTGTATGCTTGTGCTGAATCAACATGTCTGATGAGCAATCACCGATCAGCTTTGCTGTGACTTTTCGTAAACATGCCTGTAACCCGTCTCGAAGGCTGTTAAAACAGATGATCGAGCGTTGTAATTTTGATACACGCCAAAACCGAGAAGGGGCATCGCATGTCCTGTTTCGAAGCTGTGGACGAACAAGGCATACCAAACAGGGATGAACTTACCTGACGTCAAGCGGACGGTTGATTTGATGGTAAGCGACATGCTTGTCGATTGATGTAAGTCTGTCAGATCTTGCAATGGAGTAAGATGGGTCGTCACAAGAAACTGTTGGTAAGGTCATGTGCATCGGAACACCGTGTTGCCGAACCGAAGAGAACTGTTTTACGGAATACTACGAAAGGACATTTCCATCGAATAGATAACCAGACCAAAAGTCAAAGGGTCAAATGTGTGATGTCACGAGAAAAAACTAGGATGTGGATTGGTTGGAGCAGACTAATCCTCATCCACGTCGCCAAGCCCCATCTCATTCCGCCTCGCGAGCCGTTCCCGCATAACCTTCCTCGCAAACTCTGTGACGGAAGGAAGCTGCCCAGCCTTGGCAAGGCCGACTAATAGCGCGTGCGCTAACCCAATATGGTTGTGGCGACGTAGACTGTTTTCAAACTGCCCGATGCAATTAAGTACAATAATTGAATCTTGAGCGACTGAGCGACGTACTGCCCAGCGTTCGCGTTTCGCGTTTTCGTTGCTGATCTTCATAAGAACTTGACTGGCTTCTTGATGGCTTCCTGCCCGCTGCAGGTGTTCCAGCTGCGCTTGGAGAACAGGCAAAGGATCACTACGAAGGGCAAGCAGACTAAACTCCAACTAGCAACGACAGAAATTAATTCTGAAGCGGGCATTCCACTCGGAAAATCACTAACCGCTCCTGTGGGATACGTGCTTATGCGATACTCAATCACCTCTCTAATCGAGTGGATATTAAGCCTTCGAAGAAAAGAACCGGACAGTGGCGACCCACCTTGCCTTCTTTAGCCAACCTTCCCTAGATTGATCAAATTCACCATGGCGGACAGGATACGGCTTTAATCCATCGAGTTCATAGAGGCTACCCATAACAGGAATGTAGACGACGAAATGATAAGCATCTTCGGTCTTTTTCGGCAGCCCAAGACCGTCTAACGAGATAGAACTTGGCGGAGAAAGCGCGTTGTGTGCTTCTCGTAGCCAGTCTGCACTGGTGACAGCCATTCCACATGTCTGTGGATCCATCCCAGCGGTGAAACTCATCAAGTCTGCCAGCTGCGGACCAGAAGGGAGTGACGGAATATTACCTAGCGCGTTTATTACTGCGAGGGTTGCGCAGGCGTTGTTAACCGTCTGTTGTGCAAAGAAGCCGGGGAAGTCGGTATCGTATTGTCCCGTATTGCTGGTAGGCTCGCCGGAGGTGGAGGGTAGCCATTTGAAGAGGAATATAAGAGCGTGGAGAGGTTGCAGTGCAGACAAAGCCTCAGGGTCGAGCGAATACAAGTCATCAACGATGTAGGGCACACCGAGGGATTTCAGGAGTTCCCTGATCGTTGTTCCAATTCTGTTTCAGTGATTCAACGAGGTCAAGCACGTACGTGAATACGCCAGGATCAGATTCTGTGAGCTCCCAGCCGCTAGAATTTTCGTCAGACATGGTAGTCGTCTGCAGGTGACGAACGTATCACGGCCACGTGACAGCTTGTTTGGCGGAGGCTTTAGATCCAAACAAACGGGATTCATTGAGCATCATGTCCACAACCGAATCCGTCGAATCGCCTCCAGTCTTGGATGCGAGGGCGACAAATAAGGAAAGGTTTGAGCTAGAGCTTGAATTCGTACAATCTCTCGCAAATCCTTATTATCTACACTCGCTTGCCCAACAAAACATTCTCGACCAGCCCGCGTTCGTCAACTATCTGGAATATTTGCAATACTGGCGAGAGAAGGACTATGCGCGCTTCATACAGTCGGTGTGGTTCGGTCCCTCTATCGGCACTAACACAAACCTCTTGAAGCTATCCTCATGCTCTGCACCATCTAGAACTGCTTCAGCATGCACGTTTTAGGTCGGAGATTAAGAAGGACGAGTGGCGAGAGTATCTCAACCAGAAACAGTTTGATCACTGGCGGACGTGGCAAGTTTGCGGTTTTGCTTCGAACCTTGATGATCTGACGAGCTCCGTGTCTAGGCGAAACTATCCAACCGCGCCTAACCCTCCCGAAGTTCCACACGGACAGGAACCTGAGAAGCATGCTCCGTAATGCTACCGTGGTGGTCTCTAGTGCAGTCCGTTGGAAAGCATTTGACTCGATGATCCAATGCCCTGGAAAGATCATATCTTAGCGTAGACGAATTCTAGTATGGCCCGGATTGGTCTATGTTTCACACGCTTGTCTTGCCCTCGTTGGTCGTGTTTGATGTTGTCACCTCTGTATCATGACTTCAGAGTCAGAACATGAGCCAATATTGCTCAACACCGAGCAAGACGTAGAAGAGGACAGTCAAGACATATCCAGAGGCGACATCCACATTGCGTCCGAGGCAGAGAAGAGGATATTTTGGTGGAGAAATGCAGTAATCAACTCTTTCTTCATCCTGGCATGGTACAACGCGCCTTCCTTCCGTTTCAGATGTTAGAGTCACTCATCATCTTACAGGTTCCTTTTTGCAACAGTGCTTTCTGTGTATAACAAATGGATGTTTTCGCCGGACCACTTTAATTTCCCATATCCGCTATTTGTGACCACTGTCCACTTGTCCATCCAGTTTCTGCTATCTGCATTGCTTAGATTCGCATTCCCAAGAAGTTTCGTCTCTGACAAAGGGCCCACACTACGCAACTATAGGTGAGCAAGTCTACAACACAGCCTGCTGAAGTGATACTATTTTTGCAGCATCAAGGCTCTCCCTGCTTCAGTGGCAACTGGCCTCGATATCGGACTGTCCAATGTTTCTCTAAAGACCATTACACTATCCTTTTATAGTGAGTGTACTTATATCCTCCGTCCCTTTGGCGGAGCACGACCCGAATCGTTAAGTGACCCCTAATCCTCATAGCCATGTGCAAGTCTTCTTCGCTAATATTTGTCCTCTTCTTCGCGTTCCTATTTCGACTCGAGATGTTCTCCATACGCCTGGTCATTGTGATCTTAATAATTTTTGCGGGTGTACTGTTGATGGTTGCCTCAGAAACCGCGTTCGTTTGGTCTGGATTCCTGTTGGTCATGTTCGCGAGCGTCTGCGGCGGCCTGCGCTGGAGTGTTACACAGGTAGCGATGCAAGACAAGACCATGGGCCTGGACAATCCGCCCTCCACATTGTTTTGGTTGTCACCAGCCTCGGCGGTTTCATTAGGCTTAGTGAGCATCGCCTGGGAAGGGTGGATCAATGTATTCTCAAGCCCCTTCTTCGCTACAATTGCTTCGACGATGAATACCCTTATCAAGTTTCTCGTCCCTGGCATCGCAGCCTTTTGCATGGTAATGAGCGAGTTCTAGTACGTTTTATTGGTTACGTTCAGCTGTGCGTACCCCATGAGGCTGACTGCACATTGTCGTGCAAGCATCATCCAACGTGCAGGGGTTCTTCCGATGTCCATCGCCGGGATAGCCAAAGAAGTGTCGACCATCACGATCTCCGCTTGGTTCTTTGGCGATGAACTGACACCGGTGAATATCACGGGCGTTGCTATTACCATTTGTGGTCCGTCTTCTTTTGTGGTTTAGTGCGCGTCGTCGCCTTACAAAGTGAGCATAGGTATTGCACTCTTCACGTATCACAAGTATCGCAAGACCGTCGATTCCAAAGTCACTCTGGATACACATGGGAATGTGATACGGCTCGAGAGTGGGAATTCGAGCGGCCAAGAGTCAATGTGTGCCTACGACGTAGAATTGGTTGGCGGCTCGTACAGTACCCCCTCACGTTCATCTGTAAGTGGGCCAAGAAGTTTTTTGTGGAATGCAAGTCACTGAGGGAGGTGCCAACAAGGTCCGGGAGGACGTTAACGGGGATATACACCATCACCTTCTCTTTTCCAGTGAAGAGCTCGACGAAGGGGAGGAAGATGCGGAAGAAATCCGGAGTTTGAGGAGTTCAAAGCTAAATTGGGGCGACACAGCGGATAAGACTTAGACGTAAAATGAACTGTCTACGGTATTTGTTCTGGTGGGTAGTATTCTCTTTTTTTCTGTGTCACTGAGGAATTGAATGTATTGCACAGAAGTTAGTGTCCATTGGCCTGGTATGTAGGAGCCTGAGAAGGCCTAGCATTACGTGGGGTGCGCGACTTAAATACTTCGGATGTATCGTACATTGATCCGACATCCAAATGTAGTTGCTGACGGGTTTGAACCGTATGCATCGGAAATTGTCGGCAATCGTTGTGGGGGCCAACTGTTGCGTTTTCGCCCGCTCAAGTCGACTGCGGATCGGCTTCGCATTGAATGAATGCAAGTGACATGGCGGCGTCGGCACGTGTTCCCATCAATTAAGTTACGGGCACAGCCAATCAGTTGCCCAGACGTTGTGTGAAACCAGTCACAGCCGGAAACGGACGCATCCGTTTTCTGGGAGCGTGCGACCCAAAAACTGACCCTTGGTCTGGATGTGGGGCTACAGGCTGCCTAGGCGCAGTTCCTCCTTCGGATCGAAGAGCAAAACTGGCCCAGCCCTGGAAACATAGTTTATTTTTCTTTGGTTGACGTGTTAGATCTCAGTGAGCACAGTCACAGTGTCACTGTATCAGTTGAACTCATCCGATAGGAAATACCTCAATCTTATTGGTGTGTCATGGTCCGTGGATGGTTCCACCTACTAGGGAGTCACGGGCTTGATCATGATTGTCTGTCCCGTTACGGAACCTGCTTGAAACATTCATGGCATTGACTAATCCCCGGCGGCTAGCTTGATCAGAAATCGATCAATTGGCACTGCAACTGCGTGTGGCCCGTTGGGTAAGTGCCTCCTACGGCACGCGTCTTGATCGCTTAAGAGCTGCACAGGTCACTAGTGAGAATCGTCTAAACGAGACTCGAGATTCGCGGATCTAATTTCTGAATCGACGCTTATTGGTATATTTCGGTGACTGAGCGTGACAGTTCAAGTGGCCTCGAGGTACTATATAGTGCGGATATAAACAGTCCTATACCTTCGTCATCATCACTCCCTTCGTTCCTCTGACAATGGAAGGCTTTCAGTTTATTATGGAGTCTCCTCAGGATGCTCAGAGTCACAAGAAACGCCCTCGTCTCGTCACGTCCTGCGATAATTGGTAGGTGCCTTGCGCCACATCACAGTCCGTAATCTTCATTGCTCGCCTTCAGTCGCTTAAAAAAGATCAAGTGTCTGCAAGCCAGTCCGGATTCCCAATGCGAGGCATGCAAAGTCGCAAAAATTCCATGCAAATTTCGCGATCGGGAACGTTATTTTGCCGAGCGCAGTCGAGCTATCGCCGGGCCAAGCTTCGCTCATTCGACGGGCAGACCTGAACATTCCACGCACGACACCCACAATAGGCTAGAGGGCACTATACCAGAGTTTCCCGTCTCAGATGCTCCCCCAGTGCCATCACTATCTATGCAACGTTCTTCGTCGTACTCGCCGCCCCAGTCGGTTGGACATAATAACGAAGGCCATGTACGCTATCAATCTTACCCTCTCGATCACGTCAAGAATCCAGGGTCCCTCAATGACCACCGCACCACCCAACCTCCTTCCGGTTTTTCCTACGGACGACAAGTCGGTCAATCGTCGCAGTACCCCTCGTCAACGCTGTTCGATGTTGGACACCCGTTGTCTCCTCAGCGCGCCTGGATGCAACAATTCATACAATTATTCTTTAGCAACATGAGCGCTCACTGCTCCTTCCTCAGCTATGAAGAAGTATACGACAAGTTTCGACGTCACACGCTGTCTCCCTTACTGTCGAATTGCATAGCTGCTTTGGGTGCGAGGTAACGTACGCCACATCGACGACACGGCTGGTGTCTCAACGTCACCCCAGGTTTTCCGATCACCCCGAGGTTGTGACAAAAGGGCCGCTCGCCGTCGCTGACACTTATTGTGACATCGCCAAGGTGGGCCCGTTCTCCATTAAGGCTTCCCCAGTACCAATTAAACCCCACAGGACCAATTCTCAACAGCGTTCCAGCACCCGTCACTTGATACACTCCAGGCAGCAATCCTCCTCGCGTGGGCGGAGTACAAAAGTGGTCGTGGGCAGGGTGCGCTATCAGCTCTGCATCCGTCTGGCTGACACTGACGCGCCTGGGACCAGGATTCCGTCATTATAGCGATGTGCGTGTGGTCTAACCGATGTGCGGACCTTGGCTGATGCCACTCTCACAGCTTGCTATGCAGACTGCCATGGCAATGGGCTTGTCGGAAGAATCCTCGCTCCAGCTGAGCCCATATGATGCCTACCAAAATCGACTACGGACGACGTGGTCCAGTTTGAGCCAGTTGCGGCTTTATGCTTCCTCGTGTATGCTGTTCCTATGTTCCCACGTTCGTCCGAGCTGACTACTGCTAATCTGCCGACCCAGTGGCGGCACAGAATATCGGCTGATCCATCTGGACTCCACATGTTTGTTTTGGACCCTTTTATCCGGCAACGGAACATCATACCATTTTAATCCTGTTCATCCCACGTGGGGAACCTTATATGTCAGCCATGCTTTTAGCAATTGGTTGCCAGTACAGCGTACACACCCAAATGCCATGCGCAGTTGTCGAAATGCGCCTCTTAATGTAGAACAGCACAGATTTCATAAACGTCTGCAGAAGCAGGCGGCCTATTTTTTGTTCCGTTTTGTGTGGACCATTTGTCAACGCTCAGGGAACCATTTCTAGATATGTAATTTACGTCGTGTTCGAATATCATAATCGGGAAAAGTACCGCACTGTAAAATGGTTGATGCTTGGCTGGATCCGTCTGGGTTGTTCAACGCTTCACATTCTGGGAACAGTGCTCCACCGCCTCATGCACATTTTTTTTGATCTGATCACACATATAATCCCACACACGGCCATAAGGGCTGCGCCGTAGCAAGACAGAAAGTCATCCCGAGAACGCGACAGGGACTCATGGACTGCGGGTTTTGGATGAGCGTCGCGCGTGGCTGAATCAGGTTTTCTTGGTCATCCTTGTGTTCGGCGCAAAGAACGTGCCGAGGTCATGACGGCCGATTGGCTGTGCCGGAGGGCCTACCCGAAGCCGTTGGAGGCCCGCTCGGCAAAGGCGGAGCGATTAGTGATACTGGTGACTGGTCGTTTGATTCTGTTCACCACGTCTACAGTTCTTGTTGAATAATCCGTGGATCAACTCCGTGGAGTTGGTTCTTGCGAATGGAAGCAGGGCATGGCAGAGGATATATTTGGACTCAATTCAAGATAAGACGGGGACTCTGACTGAATGGGGGAGTTTATGCGGGTTGCCGGCCTAAAGATGTGGGCTTGTGAATAAACTGTAGGAGTTGACGATGATCCTCGGGCGGCCACGTCAGATCCAATCGTCCGGGCTATTCGTATTGAGAATGTTGAGTGATTTTCCGGCTGATTTGATGAGGATCAGTGATGTGGACTGGGAACTCGTATCGTTTCTCTCGAGTGGTTGTAGGCACCTTGTGTATGGTGCAGCAACCCAATGACTCATCCACGTGGGCCACCCCCGCCCGACCAGCGTGCGCACAAATATGATACAATCAAGCGCCTAGTATTTTTCGGACCGGAGGTGCATCTCATCGGCCTGGGCCCCTGTAGACAATACGAAGCAGCGGGAAACTTGCCTGAGTACATGCGTTCAAATGATCCTGGGATCTGACCTTCATATCGATGTCACCAGTCGGATAGACAAGGTGGACTACCAACTCGATTTCGGTGAAAAGTAGTCCATTTTCGTCTGTGATGGAGCGGTCTTCGTTAGAAAGACAATGCATCAATCGACAATCTCCAAGGAGGGATCACAAAGCGCTGATTGAAGATCCATACGGGCCAACTTTGATATCAATGTTCGGGGTACTCTAGCCGCATTCTGCAACATTCTGGGGGAAGGTCAACCGTGTCCATCGGAACCTTGATATGATCGCGTGCGGTGCCTGGGCAAGATCGACAGTACACTTGGGGATGACCAAACTTGTTCGCGAGTCTCTTCAAGGCGGCCGGGACAGTGCCCCCAAAACATCCGTAACGGCATATGGAGCGTTGGATCGTGGTTGGACAGAGGCTCGTCGAAATGGAGATGATGGCGTTTGACAAGGTCGTACCGGGTGCCGACGGACCTTTTCGCATTGGCAGGGCTGCCACGTCAGAGGTGTCATCGGGCAGTACGTGGGAATTACATGTTCATGGGCGGCCCTAATCGCTGAGCGAACGTGAAAAGGTGGCTTCATGCGCCCGGCTGAGTAGGTTAGCCAGCTCCAACATGGCCGAATATAGTAAGTAGTGTTACTCTTTATAGACTATCTGAATGGTAGTCAAGAGTGCGCTATCTCAACCATCATGACTGTACAATTAGGGTCATCGCGCGTGGTATACGTTCACTCTATCAGAAGCCGGTTAACCGGCTCCCGTAGTCTCCCTGCGATGTTCAGTCGTAGTGTTTGAGACCTTTCCAACTTTGACCACCGCTGTGTAAGAAGAAAGGCAGGGTCACATCAGGAGTTTCTATCAGGCCCTTATGCCACCATCATGGTCCATATCATTCTTTTATCGTCTGGTATTAACTCATGATCATACGCGAACAGGCTGGCTCCGCCAAACATGAATAAGTTCTGTGGCTTTTGCCAAGAATGATACCGCCGCTGCATAGAGTTGGATTCCACATACTGCATCGTTCTCGTTGTTCAATTCGCGAGCTGCCCTATCCGAGTCTTATTCCCATAGTCTTTGGCTCACCTTTCTACCGTTCATTATGCGTGCCCTTGCACCGTGATATTTAACTATGAATCGCAGGTCTCAACGTACGGGTAGACATTTACGTCATTGTTTTGACAATCGAACCTAAACAGCAAGATTTGCCTTTCGTCTAACGCGCCAGCTGCCTCACACTTGCGATGCGTTACTGTCAAACAAGGTTGACGGTGTCCCTTCAATTGCGACCGCTTAGATTGTCATTCAAGAAGGCTGTGGTGTCAACCACAGTATGGGGATAACTCGTTATTCAAGGCGTACGGACCGACGTTAATCTTCGTCAGCCCAGAATGTCCTTGTTTCAAGTCTGTTTGACCTGGGGCGGCCGTGGCACTCTCACATCATCCGTGCGTACCACACATCGCATTCAGTTACGAACCCTTTGATTGCAGCTGCGCAGACATTCCCGTCACACTGTCAACCGCACACATTTACTCGGCATCCTCCGAGGCCGGGAGGTTTTTCGCGCTTCTCCGATCCGAGGGCGAACCTCGAGTCGTCCACGGCCGAACGGATGCAACGTGTTCAATGAGCCGATCACCGCGGCGGCCATGCATTTCACTGCGGTGAACATCACAGTAGCACTATGTCTATGAGGCTGACGCGCACATCGATAGCATCGGAAACGAAGGGCTTAATGAATAGGCCTGCATCCTCACCCTTTCCTGTCCATCCACCATAACTTGCTGCTCTCCGTGACAAATTGGTCTCAGGGGGCAACGACATGCACTCCGGATCATCGAGGGATGGGATGGAGGATAGACACTGCCCCGTCATCACCGCTCGGGGACGTGCAAACGTGCAGGGAACAGCAAGCACCGATGACACGACCGGACGAAACACTTGCTCTCGTCCCTTTTCGTGTGATCAATGGCGATAGTTTGGGGGGACGGCAACGGGGGCTTTCGCGTGGCGGCCTGGATGCTGTCTCCAGCGCGGCAAGAAACAAGGTGGGTCGGATATCATGGCAAGAAGCGGTGCGAATGTTTCACCACTATCCGAGGTTCATACGCTTGGATGGATAGTTGCCATACCTTCCACAGCCGGGCTAAAGCCACTTGCCGGAGGTGGAGATAAAATACTCGTTACGCAACACCACGCCGTGGATGCGATCAAAGTCAGGGTAACTCGAGGATGGAAAGTCGGCAAGGGTATTTATATTATATATCCATCGTCAGCGACCTGAATTAAATATATCTGTATGATGGAAAGATGAAGCCAGAAGTGAATAGGGTAGGAAAGAAAAGACGTCTGGCATCCGTATCTAGGACTGTATGAAAAGAAGGGAGGCGTTGCGTGAAGGATGGAATGACTTTTTTCAAACTGTGCATCTTCTATCGCGAAATGCCGATACAGATATTCACCCACCCGTCTGCACCTGCTAAACACGCGCCTAGCCAGCCCATTTCTGTCTCCGAAGGTGCGACAATCCCCTGGATCAACGCGTATGCAAGTTCCGGCCCGAGTGATGGTTGTGAAGGAAATAGCAGTGGAAGATGTGTCGATAGGTAATGCGACAAAGTATGCACAGAACCTAGATGTTTCACCACAGCAGTGCAAGCAAGACGGTTGGCGTGGGTTCATCAGCAAACACGTGCAGGCGCACAATGAGCTCACCGTCTTCTAATAATGGTGGTGCGAGGTCTTGGATGACCGGCCCATCTGGGAGATATAGTCTCACGGGCACGCTTCGGACGTTGTATGCACCATCGCGATCGGGGGCGCTCTGTTGGTCGGTAGTTGCCGGCCGAGTATGCAACGAACCGCTCGAGGGCGGCGGCGAACTTGGTCTCGTAGGCGCCGTCGTCGGTACGATCTTCGAGGCAACGCGCCAATAGTCATCAAAGTTGTCTAGCACGGCCAGGATTTAGAGCACGAGGCCACGACGACAAGAGACAGCTCACGTTCTTTGATGCCCTCCCATATCCCGTCTTGCTCAGCCTTTCTGAGACTTGTCATGCGTTTCGTGTTTCCCCACCGAATGAAATCAGCTTCTTTCAATTGGCCCATGAATGCTTGTTTGCAGGACTCGGCGGAGGGTGGCAGGAGAAGCTTTTCGGTTGGAGGAGACGCGAGGTGGAGAATCAATTTCAGCGGCGCGACTGGGATGTTCAGTCCCGATCCAGAGGCAGGCGCAGTGGGGCGTATCGAAGCGGATATAATATGGTTGTCATAGATCAAACCAATCGACCAATGCCTACACCACGCGTCACATCAGCGATAAAACGCACGACCATCGCATAGAGAGTGGATTGACAGGGCGATGAAAAGACAGACGCACCACTTGAGGAGCGTGCCCTCTTCGCTCTCGAACCACCAGTCCTCCTCCTTTAATATTTTTCCAGCCGCCTCGTCAAAGACGATATCCATCAGGAATCTGCGTATCTCTGGCATGAGCAAGGGCAGATAGCTGACCCTCGGAGCCTGGATGTAGTAGCATTCCAGTCCGCGATCAGAGTTCGCGGGAAGTTCTTTGGGATCGACGCGAATTTCGAGTGGGACTGTCCCCTCCCATGAGAGACGTCGGAAGAGCGTGATCGACGCGGACGTCGCGAACGCTGAGCCGGGGTGGTTGCGCGTTGTACCGTACGCAGACATTTGACAAAGCACACAACACCAAACGCAGATTGTCAATATTATGAGGTCACGTGATTTATTTCGACAAGTCGTCCACCACCAACAACATTTAGAACTTGCCAGAGCGAGTTAGACTCACCGTTCACAGTGCGGAGGCGGGTGAATCCTGTCAAAGTATCGCTGCACCCCCTGAGCACCGGGTCGCACAATTGCACCCACGACACCGTCTGGCCTAACCACAACCACCTTCTGCTCTCCACTCGCCGTCAGGTACGCTCGATGAGCGTGTCCGCAACTGTCGACGACCACATCCTCCTGTATTGCCGCCATCCCCACGCATCCGTGAGCAAGGACGACCAACAATTTGATCGCATCCGCCCGGTATGTTTGCAGAACCTCGAGGACACCTGCCATCGTCAATGCATCAGGAGTGAACATGAGCACGGTGTGATAAGTCGGGGAAAACACATCAAACAGCCTCATCTCCGCTCCGTTAGCAGCTATGATCAATCCTGGTGCATCTGGAGCCCTATCACCTGCCACCAATACCCGTTCGTCTAAACTCCCATATGCGTTCACCGGTTCAGCATCTGTAAACTCGTCCACGACGATCGGGCTCTCACGGTAATTCACCCCGAGCATGTTTAACCGCCTATCACGCTCCATTGCACGCTCGATCTTCGGTTCCCTGCGTACCCTGTCGAGTAACCCAGTCGTGATGTCGAGCATTTCGGCGATCACGGGAAGACGCTCGATAGTATAGGATTCGAGGAGGGTGTCTGGGGAGAGACCCTTATACACCAAGGAGAGCTTCCAAGCCAAGTTGAGCTGCAATGGCGTTAGCATGCAGAGGATACGGATGAATACACCTACGGCATCTTGAACACTGGCGTTCAGGCCTTGACCTCCGTTTGAGCTATGAACACTGCGAAACTAGGTCAAAAGGCATCTGAAAGAGATCAAGGAACGTACTGCGCTGCATCTGTAGATGTTCCACACAGAGTGAGAGGCGGAGAACGATATCATTTCCTTACCACCAGCAATAAAAACACGCCCACGGCCAAATTTGTTAGCCATCCTGATGTTAGGCCTGTCTCAAGTCATGCAGTAGGGTTAAGGTATTCCATAAAGACACGGCCTACCGGAACTCTGACAATATAATGACCTTTTTGACCCGGACTTTGCGTCCTATTATCCTGGCCATGCATTCAAACATTGTTTTCTGGTCAGCGATCAGCTCGTTCGGCGTATGGTCCTTCATGATCAGCAACATCCGAAAACCATCGGGAGCAATGTCATCCGTCGGACGAAGCATACAGCTTATGGGGCTTAGAAACATTGTGGAAACCATCTAGAAACGCCCAGTGCTCACAAGTCTGCTGTTCTGTCGCCAAAAAAGTGCCAGTGCTGCGAGTCGCTTTGACGTTCATGAAATCTCCAATGATAAAAAATCGTGCGTACGTTTCTGTCCACCCCTTCAATTTCGACGCAGATGTCGCCAACGACTGCGGCAGCATCATTTCTAGTTTCTCCGAGGAACGATAAACCGAGCTGTTTTCGAGAGATGCCTAGCAGCAACAGAAGGCCTGGTTCATCACATACAATGAGTTGGGTGACAAAAGGGACGCACCTTTGGCGCCGTCGGCACCGATAAGATATGGGACCTCCAACGTGTTAATCACCTCCTCGCCGTCGGTTCTCTTGACCACCTTTGCGAGCACACGCTCACCATCGTCATCAAATGATTGGAGCTCCGTTCCGAGCTCGACGAAACGGCCGTACTTTTCAAGGTGCGACCGCAGGATAGCTTCGAGAATTGGTTGGCCGAGTAACAACGGGTTATTCTGCAGGGCACATAAAATCGATCACCACTACAACATGAGCGCAAAACAAAGGTCGCTCACATAAGGAATGGATGGCGTTGGGTCATTGTACTTGGCCAACAGAATGGTTTTGGTAGGCTCGAGCGTCCCAGGCTTATACTCTCGTATGGGCAGTACACGTGCCGCTCTCTGATGCACCTCGTGGACGCGGAGAAGGTGAAACAATTCAAAGGTGCGCGGCTGACCAAGACAACGATGTGCAAGTCAGTCAGCTTCAGCCAATACATCGGCGCTTCTACCCTCTGCTTACCCAGAGCGCGCTGGCGCCTTGACCGATACGGTGCTGGGACTCCTTGTCGATCACTCGAACGGGAACGTGGTTCTGCAATAGTGTGAGCGCCGCAGTGAGCCCGCACGGCCCAGCACCAACCTGGTTTAGTCCGTTAGCACAACTAGCATCACTGCAGTGGAGGGACCTACGACGAGGACGGGCGTGGCAGAAGCCGTCATGGTGATACGGGATCAAGACCATCTACTTTAGGCACGCATTAAGTATACGTGAAGCGCTGGCGCAATCGGGATTAATGTAGGGATTACCCGGGCCTCGACCCAGCCGAAGCGCTCCGAGAGTTGCCTAGTTGATGAAGTGGTTTCACTTTCACTTGTGGATTGCATGGAGGACTTCCGCTCCTGTAAACACACAATAGGAGCCCGGGTTAAACGTGGGATAGATGACTCACCGACTAGGCTACCACTACGAATAAGCCTGTCTAAGCAACAGTATACGCTTGGAGGAACACGCGTCTGTCTTAAGCGTCCCGTGTTCATTGGGAATGAAGTGCAACCAGGGAAATTGAAGGTCATGCCAGTTGGGCTTGCAAAGCCATCCCATAAAGCGACCTCTTTTACAGTGCGTGTCTCGAATGCTCTACAGAATATACCACTGCATTATTCTTCTGGCAGCTGGTCACTCGACTGTGCCCGAGGATGGCACTGAGCGTATGAGGCCAACTCTTCCCCAACTTCCCACGAACGGGACAGGGATTCGATTATCCTTGACGCGTCGCCTTTCGCGTTCGAGACGGCAGAGGCGACGAAGGACGAGCCTCGCTCCCTTTGAGCAGCAAACGCGGGCCCGAGTCGGAAATGCCCTGCCAAAGACGCAGGCTGCCAATATGTACGCGTTGGTCACAGTCTGGCGTGCGGATGAACGTGAGCGCACTGTCTCTACAACTTGCTCAGTGAAATTGAACCATGGGGTATGTTTGCCTCGCGTTGTGCACCATCATGCCGCGGAAGGTCTTCGGGCCAATGTCGGTAGCGGGTCTAGGGATGGTCCGAGCGGAACAGTCTGAAGCGGCGGGTGTACTGAAGATGATGGTATCAATGGCATTTTGAGAGGTAGATGTACACTTCACGGTAAAGTGATTGAGAAAGGTAGTAAGTCATGAAAAGAACCTGGCAGGGCGCATCTTGTCCGTGTCTCTGGTAGCCACCTGGGACTTGAAACAAGGGCATCAGTTGGAGCCATACTGGATAAGAATGAAGGGACAGTACTTGGGGATATCCGGAGTTGTACTTTGTCCAACACTCCAGACGAGCCCTCAGCCCTCCATGGTCACCCGTTCCCAAGTGACCTCTCGTTGATTATTTTTTTTTGTCCACTTCATCCCTGGCGACACTAGAATAGTATCAGCGGGCACGGCGAGATAGTTATCATCAGCTAAAAACGGTTACAACGGGGAAAATGGTCAAACAAACCGGAATGTCTCAGATCTGAGATAATGTCATTTTTGCTCTGGAGAGGGCTGGACTCGTGGAATGACATCAGCACAAACGTTTCCATGGTGAATATGTTACCACCATCCGTACCAACAAGAGACAAAGGATGCCGCTTCAGCGGCCGTCGTGAAAGTCCAAAGCACGCTTGCATGGGGTGTCGAGGGAATTGGGCCGCCTTGGTGGTCCAAGGGTCTCGAGTTTGTATCCCCATATCCGGAGCACCGACACCGCTGTCTGTTTCATTCCGTGGTCACGGAGAGGATGGAATATGGAGGCTGCCAAACCAACAACGCGAACCTAGCGGCACATGGTATTATGACAGCTCCAAGATTCGTGGTTGGATTCTTGATTCGGCAGTTGGTCTTGTCAATCCGAACAAGCGCACGGCAGACCACTGCGACAAGTGCGGATAGTCCACCGATAACCTAGGCCGGCGCGATCACGTCAAAACCAACCAAGCGTACGTACGGGGCGACAAAAATTATGAAGGTGTTAATGGGGTGAGATGCTTCGGATGCTTGGGGCAGAGGATGTCACCGCGCCGGTTCTGTGGACCTTTACTGAAATCTAGTCCGCATGGAGCTTTGTTATACCCGCGGAATATTGATAGGATGTCAGGTCAAATCCCGAATGTCAAGGCACTGGACGCGGGCATCTAGAATTAAGGGTCCGTATGATGTACAGCCAGTACGACGGTCTGGCTAGGCTGTGTCCTGCCCAGCAAGTTCTGCAGACAAGCAGATTTTAGCGATGAGTTGCTGTGGACTTTTTCTACATTGAACTGTGTGTTAATGAATGTGGAAAAATGCAAGGGTATAGCCGAGCGCCGCTGGAGCTTGAACGCCAACCGCGTGTTGTTGGACGCATTGACCGTTGGCAGGTGTCACACAGGAGACATTGTGGAGGATGTTGGTGAGTGTTCAAGATGCTTTGGCCGCTGTGGAGATTAGATATAAGATGGACTTGAAATTAGGGCAAACAGCCGCACAACAAGTTGGACCCACAAGGACCTACTAAAACGGATCTCCCAGCGCCTGACCTTTTTCAGCGACGCGTTTCTCTCCCAAACCACATCTATCTCCCCTTCTTCCCTTGTCCCCCATTCTATCTCCCCTTCTATCTCCCCTACAGCATGCCTGGCCCAACGCGTCCTACCGCCTCATCGAGGCGCGAAGACCACAAAGAGAAGGCCAAAGTGCAACCACCCCGCCCACCTAATGCATGGATTCTCTATCGCTCCCACCAGTCCGCAATCCTCCGCCAGAACCAAGCAGGCATTGCCCAATCAACCATCTCCCAGATGGTCTCCGTGATGTGGAAGCAAGAAACAGAAGACGTCAAACGCCGATTCGAACAGTTGGCCGAAGAGGAGAAGCTCAAACATCAACGGCTGTATCCCGACTATCGTTTCTGTCCACAGAGGAAGGAGGACAAGTTGCGCGCCAAGGAGGAACAAAAAGCTCTCGCCAAACAGGCCAAGGCGCGCGATGCCACACCCTCCGACGCGTCTACGTCCTCATCTGTGACTCCGGCGATGCCACCTGTCCCCGCCCTCTCACCGCCTCCCTACTGGCTCAATTCTATGCCCATCTCACAGCAATACCCGTTCCCCGAAGCATTCTATGGTCCTTGTGGCCCGTCTCCTCCACTGTCGGCAGCCCCGTCCCCTATACCTGCTCGCACACCTCTGCCTTCTTCCGAAGAGCCCGTTGCCTCATCCTCATCAAGCTCGCTTGTTGCACCATTCCCTAGCCCCAAATCTCTTCCGACGCTCCCTCAGTCGTCTACGCCCAGCGAACAGCCTTTGGACGCACCTCCCGCATGGGTGCCATCATCTGAGTACACGGTTGCCCCACAAGTAACTGTGTGGAATAACGACAACGAGGTACCAAGGCCCGCGCCCAAGAAATTAGACGTATGTTTTCGTGGACTCGCTTGACCATGACACTGAGTATTTTGTGAAGACGGTCAAGTTTACCGTTCCCGTCGTTCAAAACGAAAACTATTCCGAATTCCAGCAACCTGCTGCTGGTAGTTCGCAGTCAGACACCTTCTTTTCGTCGAATGAAAGCGGTGCCTTCAACATGTCAGCAATGGAATCCAGCAACATCCTGGTTCATCCTCCGGTTGATTTCCAACTCGCGGAGGGAGACGATACTGCGACCATTGATTACCACGGGCAATTCTTTTTCGATGACGAGTTTGACAAGTTTCAAAAACAGGTTGCTTCCTTTGGGCAAGCTGACTTGACATCTCTCGAGGCGTTACCTCCTCATAGCGACCTTGAGAGTCTCTTCCATTATCCCAATAGCGCTGAGGTGGATGCGTACACCGCCCCCCAGCTGCGTCAGTCTAGCGCTTCTTTTATACAGGATCCCGTGTCGGCCTGGCTCAATTTTGATGACACAGAAGATTCTACCGCAGACCTTGCTGCAGTCGCCCCTCAGCAAATCGTTGACAATACCCAGCAGGTAGCGGCGATGACCATCTTCACTCAGATGACAAACGTACCCGCGCCGCTCGCTGCTTCTGCTTCGCCGTACGTGCCCCCCGCTGGGGCAGCCAACTCGTCGACGCGTCGGGTGGGTGGTAGCTGGAAACCACCCTTTTATGGCCCTGGACAAACTGAAGACTCTGTCTACTCGTGGACATTCTCGACAAACTGAGCGCGTTCTTTTCTTCAATCAATTGCCTCCATCAATTTGCTAAGCAACTACGCTATCGTCGGGCCTCAAGGGTCCCCTGCTTCAATCTGCTGTCTTGTCTTGTTGTCTGTTTCTTGTGGATACTCTTGATCTCCTGAAATGTTTTCTCGTTGCTGTCGCGGCCATCTATGCCGTATATTCATCTGCCGTTGACTTTGCATCGGTTGTTTGGCCTGCAATATCCGAACGCAACCCCCCTATTCTTGGACTTTTTATTTCATAAATCAGTTAAGCATCACAACCTCATCTAGCTACCATACACTTCTTTTCTTTTTGTTGCCAGCGTTCTAGCGCTCAACTTTGTCATGATGCACTCAACACTTTCACCCCACTAAACTCATTAAATAGCGTTTGCATTGCTTTATCCTACATTGGTCTCGAGATGTTTTCAATCATGATGTGTACTCATAGTCAATTGTAATTAAAAAGAAAACATCTCCAATGTTTCTGTGAGCCCGTTGCCACGAGGTCGAGAAGCACGCACATTATGTGTCACTTTTTGTCTGACTCGACTGTCTATCCTGAAGAGGCGAACAATGGGGAGGGCTGTGTTAGACGAATCTGGATGCGTTGGGAGCTCATTTCATTGGCATCCGTGGGTCATCGAGGGACGTAGATGATGAACGTGCCAGTGCGGTTTGAGTTCAGATCGGATCGGAAAAGCAGTGGATGGATCGCTCGGGGGAATGATCGTGTCAAGATCAACCAGGCGCGGACACGGCGACCTCGCTGGCACGGGGAACGGCGCAGATCCGAGTTTGACGCTTGTGATCGTTTTTGGAGGACAATGGCGAAGCGCGTCAGGGAAAGCTCTTCGGTGATTGGCTGGAGATACGATTAGACGTTGGTGCACTGGAATGTTTGATTGCTGTGGCGACCTTGCGCGTGTAGGCTCCACGGATGTCGGGGCGGGAGACTAGATCGATTTGAAGCCGGCTCCAGAGACTTTTGGGAGGGTTGTCTAATAGACAGCCATGTTGATCCGAATTGGCAGAGAATGCCATGTATGTCAAAGGGCTTAAAGGCAGACTGTGGCAGCTCCAATCGCCCCACATTCTACGCCCATGCACCACGTTCTTCACATCCCAGAAATCCTCTACAATATCTTTGGTCACCTGGCGCCCACTCCGGACTGGGAGTGGATCTACGAGAGGACGCCGTACAACAGAGATCTGGCCGTGCTGGCCAGGACATGCCAAACATTCAAGGAGCCAGCGCTCGACGTACTTTGGTCAGAAATACTCGACCTGACAACCTTTGTGTGGTGTATTCCAGACGCGATCTACTCCCCAACACCACACGTAAGTCGTTCATCCCTTGTCGGTATGAACAGATGTCGATCTCTCCTCTAAAGCTGTATGCATTCAAAGGACCCCTCACCGACGCTCACTGGGCTACCCTTCGGAGCTATGGTCGACGCGTCTGGGACCTTCGCAACTATTCACTCAGGGAGGCGTGGCTCGAAGACGAGTCCCTCGAGCTGCTCTACAAATATGCCGGCCGCGGACTTTTCCCAAATCTGCGATGCCTTTCATGGCCTAATGGAAAACCGTTTCCCTTGCACATTGCTGTCGAACCATTGAGAAAGCTCAATCTTGATCTCAGACGTACAGATGTTGCCGGATATCGAGATATCCTCGACTCTGTTGGCATTCTATGCCCGCTTATGAAGAGTTTTTCGCTCCACATGCCTCGTCAATCCGTGGAGCTCGACAATATCATATCCGATCATGTCCTCAGGTGGTCAAATATCGACACACTGGACTGTGGCGAGGTTGGTTTGAGAGCGGATGCCATCCTCCACATCTCGCGCATGTCTTCGCTCACAAACCTGGCGCTGACATTGAACAAAGAAGTACCGAGCCAGATCCTCGCTTCTCACCTTGTCCTCGTCTTCCCGAAACTCTGGTGGTGTGAGATATCATCTGGGTGGCTGTTGCCCGTTGCGGAATTACTTGCTCGTGCCCGACTTCCAGCAATCAAGGACCTCGCAGTCAGAATTCCCAGCACGCCTTCGAAACGGACCCTGCGATCGTTCATGGTGGCCCTCAGGAACGCATGTTCACCAGACACGCTTACCTACCTCAGCGTTCTGAGCATACGTTGCCTCGCCCGCCGATTCCACGCTTATGGCGACACCAAAGGGGAGAGATACCCGGTTGGCTACGATGACCTGCACCATTGCACGACGTTTGGCAACCTCCGCGTCTTCAAAATAAGCCTGATGCACTCTATTAGCCTGACGGACGACGACCTCCTCGAGCTGGCGTCTGCCTGGCCCCACCTCGAAGAGCTCGCGATCAATCACGACACCGGCTGGCGCTCCCCCTCTCCCGGACCGCGCGGGCTCACCTCGATGGGCCTCGTTCGCCTCCTGCGTGCATGCCCGCGACTACAAAACTTGGCCCTACGGCTCGATACGTCCACATTCGTGGGCGTACCGGAGGGAACGGACATGTCATATCCGGCGCGCATGCTGAACCACGTCAATGTCGTCGACTCGCCGCTCGAACCAGATATGTTTGTGGGCGTGGTGGACGTGTTTGTCAAGATGCAATTTACGCCGGTACTATTGATGGCGTGGGTGCGTGATGATATAGAGTTGGAGGTATCGGAGACGCGGCAATCGTGGTTCAGTGTAGACGCGGAGGTCAAGAGGAGGTTAAAAAGGAGGGACGAGCGTGAGGTCCGACCATCGTGATTTGTGAGCCCTGGGAGTCGTTTGCGAGTGGCACTGCACCAGCTCCCGTAGCAACCCTATCAGTGGAATCAGCACGGCAAACCGCTACATGTTACCTTGCGCAAGTCTATGTTGAAGGAGTAGCACCGTGTTATCAGGACTGGATCTTGTATATAAATTGGGTGCCGTTGTGCATGGACCAACCTCTTCCCTGACTCTGGCCACGATGAACCCTCTGTTCGTGCCAGAGCTGTTTTATTACATCCTGGATTACATTGTTTCGTCCACCCCAGGGGGCGCTGCCACGAATTCGGGGGAACGTAAAACACTCGCCGCGCTGGCTCAGACATGCTCTGCATTCTCAAACCCCTCCCTCGACCGTCTTTGGTGGCGTCTAGACTCACTTCTGCCTCTCATTCGAAGTTTTGCTGATGTTGTGAATGAAACCAGAGTCAAGGTACATTGAACTAGATCGTCTTTACAACGATTCACGGTTTGCCAGACCCCTCCTTCCCCACAAGACTGGCTTATCATCAACCGATACTCTCATCGTATCAGAGATCTCACCTTGGGGACAGAACAACTGTCCCTGCACTTTTTGCAATTCGCGAATCCCGCCCTGCCCAACCTAAATGTACTCAAATGGGAACACCAACCCCAGGCCGGAGCCTGCACCTCGGACAGAGACATGTCATCCCTCTTGTCGTTACTTGCCCCGAAAATCGTTACCCTAGAAGTGGCGCTGGCCAGAAGCCCCACCGACCAGAAGCTTCAGTCATTTCTCGAGAACTTCATACTCCTCTGCCCAAATCTAAAGTCCATCAGATTCGACTTCCTTACAACACATGATCGGGGGACCCTGATTACCCTTCCCGCAATTGCTACTCAGGCGCTTTCCAGAGCTATCTGCGGTCATGCAGACTGGCAGCGCGTCGAGCTTTCCTGCGCCGTGGACCACGCCGCGTTCAGCCACCTCGGGCTCTCTTCCGCTCTCAGGGTGGCTTCGGTGATCCCAGATCCAGGGGCCATGCAGCCCGACAAGGCGTGCTTTGGACATACAGACATCCCATTCCGCAATGCAACAAAGTTGGCCTTGACGGTGTGGGATGACCTCGACCTCGCGACTCGCCTGTTATGCCCTCGTGAACAGGCTTTCCAAGCTTTCAAAGTAACGCTCCGAAATACTCAGACTACTATCATGGACGTATACGCGCTCTTCACAGCGATCGTGTCCCCTCCACGCATACATTCGCTGCAGTCGCTCGTGATCAGACGATCCCGCAGGCACCGACATGTTCCCATACCAACCAGTGAGATACAAGGGCTCTCGTCCCAGACCTTGTGTCCCTTTGTATCCCTTGTACATCTCCACGATCTGAATATCACTCTAAACTACCCGATCATGATCGACGATGACGAATTCGCAGGCCTGGTCTCCAATTGGCCGTCCCTCCAGGTGTTCCGGTTGATGGGGAGGTGCGAAGAGTCCGCCAAGGCCATCAGCTTGAAAGGGCTGTTGTCGCTCCTCGCGTCGTGCCCAAAGCTATACGAGATCGGCCTGTCGCTGGACGCACGCCAAGTACCCCCGGACGATCCAGGTGCGCCGGGGACAGACTTGTGCCGGCCTTTTGTCACGCGTCTCTTCTTTCAAGATTGCCCGATCAACAATCCGGAGCTCGTCTCGACGTTCTTGCTCCGACATTTGCCCAGTGTGCGTCGGGTGAATGCAGGCTATCCCATGCTGCAGCGACGCAGGCTTGTGCAGCTGTGGGTGCGCGTGAACTCGCTCATGCGAAGACAGAGACGACGCGAAGGTGAGCGAGTCTCTACATGGCGTGATTGCGGTCCTTGTTCATGTGACCGTTTCAACAGCCAACTTGCGGGACTCGTCTACTTCAGTCCCGAGACCTGATCTGCCTGCCACCACCTGGAGATAAGTTGCCCGTCCGAGCGTCGTCTGTATTATTTTCTTTTTTTGTTGGAATTGGGTCTCAGCCACATGTTTCGATTATGTAATCCGTGACCGACTTCATCACCACACACCCCCACGTCGAGCAAATACCATGATTCGCCGCTCGCCAACGATGATCCCCATGACAGACGCTGACATCCAAGATATCCGCGCGCTCGTGGTGCAACAGAAAGCCACACACGACGCGCGTCAGAAGATGCTGCTCAAGATGAAGAGGATCGCCCAGCCGGAGGGCACAGCGCAGGACACCGCGGCGACGGCGGCGCTGTTCCCACAGTTGGCGGATAGGCTGCGTGAGCATGACGAGCGGCATCGGCGGCTTGGGATCCCGCCTGGGAAGAGCACGTCGCAGCCGTCGTGACGGTCCGGTGGGTGCAATCTTCTGTCGTCGACTCTGTGCTCATGCCCCAAAACAGCCTTGTCGGAACGTTTTTGTTGCATGTATGACTAGACGCTATGCCAGCTAAAAGACGGGTGCGAGACAGATGTGTCTCCATCTTTCGCATCGATCTATCATGGTCGTCCTTGCGATGAATTCCAGGCACTGTGTCCCGGGCGTGGTCTATCGCCGGAATGATCTCTCCGGTAGATTCAGGGCTATCCGCAAGCACACTGAGACACTCCCTCACAAGAGCAGACGCGAAAAAGCGTTACCTGGCACAGACTCTCACACAGAAAAGTGTAATGTGAACCAACAGGCATATCTTCATGTGTCGTCCCACAGGGACAAGTACCAACCAAACATTAAGTGAACGTACAGGTAGTCTTGCTAGAGATCGGTAGGGAAAGGATGCTTGACGGAAAAGATCGTTGTGCCCGAGATGCTACGGATCGTGGAGAGAATGATGACCGAGACAACGCAAATTTGCGTTCATACAAGCTCAACGACCCACACTCCTCGCACGGTGAAAGGCGAGCGCATGGTCCACGGCATCCATCAGAGGTTTCATAGCCTGTGCGTCGGTATCAACAATTAAAAAATCACACGATATGACGGGCAACGTGGAACAGGATGGGCAACGTGAGGAGCAATCAGTGGTTCGAGGAATAAGAACAGAGACATGGACTCACAACGATGACCCTGTTTCCCTCTATCCCCTCAAGGACAGCCGCTCTCACGAGTGCATCAACCTTTTCGTGGGTCCTGCCAAGATATCCCGCCATCTTGGCTGCCTTTGCCGATCGTTGGGCGGCGGAGGAAGATGGAGTAGGGTTATCAGAACGCGGTGGGTAAATCGACGTCCAGAATTGTCGGAGGAATTCGTTGGCCGCTGTTTGGCAGGTAGTAAGTTGGCGAAAGAGCTCAGGGGGGAAATCAGCTGCGAATGGTACCCTGGATCAGACATGGGGAAATTAAGTAGACCAACACGTACCCTTGCTGGCCTTGATATCCAACCGTGCAGCAACATTCTGTGTCATAGACTGTAACGCTGCGTCCCCAGACTTTCTGTCCAATTTTAGCTGGCAAGATCTTATTGGAAATCAGCACATCACAGTACAAGCGAAAACGCACTTGAGTGAATCTGCTCTCCCACCCATTCACACCACTCAGAAGTTCTTTAGACGCATCTCGTACATCTACCGCTTCACTCGAGTCCCCTGCTCCGCCACGTGCAGCCCCTGCTCTCCCCAATTGTCCCTCAAAATACCGTCGTTGATCTTGCATTTCAAGGAGGATACCAGGCGACGACCCGCGATCTTGGAGATCTTCGTATTCAATCTCAGCAAAAGGATTCTGTACAATTTAAGTAAGAATTGCGCAGAATAGTAGGGCAACAGCTTTACCGCATCATCCTTTCCATCCATCCGGGGCCGCTTACTCCGAGACCCATCTCCTCTGGTGACCCGGAACTAAGAAGGAACGGCTTAGAAGAAGCCTGTAAACTTACAGTGCAGAACTGAGCAATCTCTCCGAGTGTTCGTTGAATTTACGAATGAGAGGGAGTGCACCGCGTTGACGGCCAGCTTGCATGGTGATATCTCTTTCGTTCCCCGTCTACATGCGCATTTGGCATTGTTACCACCGGTGAGAACATGGCTCACCTCGCCATGGTCCTCAAGTGTGGCACCAAGATTGATATATAAATCTGATATTTCGTCTCTTGGCTGTCGAGGTTCCAATTCTGAACCGGTCCGAGTGTGACAAGTGTCCGGCAGATGTAATAGACAGAATACGAACCATCATCATCTTTTTCAAGATACTTGTCAAATATCGGATCTTCCTTGACAACGTGTTGCGTTGCTGAAGAGCGTATAGATGCCCGATGTGCATTGAATAGTTTGCTCTGAAAGTAGCGTTTCCAGAACTCCGCTTCAGAGAGCTATACATCATATTCAGCATTTACATGACCATGCGCAAGGAACGAATGACCTTGCTTGGTACATTATCATTATATGCTTTGGATACCACCGGAAATTCTTCAAATATATCGTGTACGAGCTGAGGTGTGATGACAATTTTGACTTCCCCGCCTTCTACTGTTTGTGGGCGAGGATCTACGAGTTGACCTGGACGGCCGCGTCTTTGGCTTTCTGACGCCGCTTCTGCAAGCAAGAGATACTACGTGTACCATCAACGCACGACATGTCGCACAAAGGAGGTCACATCAATACAACATTGATAAACCAAAAGAGCAGGAAGGCATAGTGCAGAAGGAAGCAAATAACTCACCTCCCTGCCCTCCCAGAATTCCGCCTCGGTTATCTGACCACCCATCACAAGTTCCTTGTGCAGCGCCAACAAGTCTGGGTTCACCAACAGGACCCTCTTTCTCAGTCTGAATTCCGTCGCTGCGTCTTGTCCCGACAAAATCGGCGTCCTTGCGTCGCTCACGACAGATGTCGCGCGCGACGTCGAAGCTCTCGAAGGAGGAACTGCAGCAGGCGTCGCGGCTTTCAGAGGGGTCAACGACGAAGCGGCGGTCACAGGTCCTTTGCGCGCCTGCGCCGGTATGGCAACGGCAGCCCCAGTGTTGGCCGCGCCCGCCAGGACGCCACTACTGCGATTGCGACTGATGATGTTGGTCAGCTCGGTCTTGAATGTCTCCCGCTCCGAGTAGGCCACATCCTGTGGTGTGGCCGTGAACGTAAAGTTGTGGCCCGCGTCGTCGTTGATGAGACCGAGTTTCAGTCGGACCTGCGCCGCGCCTTCTTTGCTGCAGAAAAGTGCTGTATGTTGTATGTGTCTGGAATGAGCTTTCGACTGGCGCGTTTGAGATGCTCACAAGCGGCGTCTTGGTGTGGTACGCGCACAGAAGGTACCTTTTTACCGTCCTGAGTCCATTGTAGATGGCTCTCTGTGAGCTCGAGTGTGCCAGGTAGTTTCTTGTAGGACGCTTTCGCGGTGCACACGACGGGCGGCATGAGAGAGTGCACAGCTTTGGCCTGGACCTTACCCACCACCACCATCATCCACCTCATCGTCCACAACGATGACCAAGAAACAGCTCGTCGTGTTCGACTTTGACTGGCCAGTCGCCGTTCCTCACTCACACTAACCTGAAAAACGACTAACATGACACACCAGGTCCATGGCAGACCAAGACTCTGATCGATGGCTCTTTGAAGTCCTCGCACCAGACATTCGCAGGAAAATGCGAGATCGCCCGCGCGAACCCGAGGAGACCATCCAATGGACAGACCTCGTGTGAGATCCAGCATCCCTCGTCTGCATATCATCCTGATGGATACTCAGCGCCGCATCCCTCCGGGAGCTCGCCACCAAGAGACCCGACATAGAGAGGGAAGATATCGAAAGCGCTCTTCGCCAGATCCCTTTCGTGAGTGCTTTCACCTCCGATCGCGGATTGATCGATCGCCTAAACCTACCCGATCGTTCTCAAGCACCCCGCCATGAAACGCGGCATCCAGCTCCTCAAGCACCCCGCTAGTCTCGATACTACTATCTTTATCCTCTCCAATGCAAACACGTTTTTCATCGACACCATCATCGAGGTATTGTCGCACTTTTATCCAAACAATACGTGATCCGTTTCCAATGAAAACTAGCACCACGGCATCAAAGAATGCTTTGACACGATCATCACCAACCCAGCCACCTTCTCCGACCCCTGCAACTCAAACCGCCTCGTCCTTTGCCGACGCGTCGGTCCCGATGATCCACCTCACAACTGTGACGTCGGATGCGAAGAGAACATGTGCAAGGGTGCGTTCCCTTTTTTTCCTCGTTTGTTCCTAGTTGCTAACCTCATTGGCCAGGTCAAGAACTCGACCGCTACCTCGACAAACATCGACAGTCCACCAAGACTGACTATGGCCGTGTTGTCTATGTCGGCGATGGCTCCAACGACTTTTGCGCCGTTCTGCGTCTCCAAAGGTACGCTGATTTTCCTGTTCTTTTCCTCGGCTCATGGCTCTCGGCCACAAAGTCGAGACGTTGTGCTTTGCCGTCGCTTCCGCGGCCTCGAACGCAAAATCGCAGATGAACGCGCCAAAGGTGCGAGCTCGCGCCTCCGGTGCACAGTCGAGTACTGGTCTGGCGCGTGGGAGGTCGAGGAAAAGTTCAAGGTGTACGCTCAACCGTCGTCCTTGGACGGCCTCAATTAAGCGATCGGCAGCGATCTGGCCAGCTTAGATATAGAAACTCTGGTTAGTAGAGAGCGTAGATGGCTGGTATAGAACGCCCAGTCGAAGTTGGACTCGACTAAATAAGAACAGGTGTTTGTTGGAGTGTTGTGATCAGCGTTTTGTGTCTAGTTTTACTGGCACGGATGACGACTGGATCGTACCTGCGGCCTGAGACTTGGTGGACATTCCTCAAACTCTGGATAAAGTACGAAACCATGTCATCTCCCAAGTACCCTATTCGATCCATCCTAATTCGTCCAACGAATGGAATGCCCGTCTGATATGGAAACGAAGCTTGGGCAGGCGAACGGTGAGTCTTTGGGGCAGAAATCCATTCGGTGGGATAGGCAGGTAAATATGGAATCTGGTGCCTCCACAAGTTAAACAATAGTTATAAATTGCTCCACTCCGCAGTAGCAGGTGGTAGGACAGAAAAGGCACATTGTGAACACCTTAAATATGATCACAATTGCGACCATGATATTCGAGGTACTTTTTTCCTCAAGGTCGGCGTACAAGTGACCGGTCGATCAGTACACTAGGCAGCAGTGAATGTATCATTGAAAAAAAGCAAAAAAGAAAAGAAAAAGTGCTGAAATGTATGTATCAAAAAGAAGTGTTGACAACATGGATATCATGACTGACATCAACAAGACATTGGAAAGAGAAATGGAGAAAAAGACACATCACCTCGACCAGATATCCATCCCGCTCATCCGTCGCGTATCCTTGGCCTGCTGTCCCTGGGGTTCCCCTGCAAACTGGTTTCTCTGCCCTGCGTAAAACGATGGTCCTTGACCCTGCGCTGGTACCTGTCGCACCGACGACCCAGCACCAGGTCCATACGATGCATACTGGTCTGGCTGCAGTGGCACATAGAGTGTTCCGATATCCGTCCGCTGTCCGATCGCGTCAAACCCAGCGTTCGACTGTTGGGATGTATACGGCGCCGGGTACCGTGCCGCACCCGTCGTGCCACCAGTAGGGCCAGAACCGGCCCCAGCACCCGCCCCGGTCGCACCCGACACTGCTCCACCGCCCCCGGTCGCGTACGTCTGCGCAGGACTCGTCACCATTGCCGAGGGGTTGTACCCCGTGCTTGGGCCCGCATCTCCGCGTGCAGCTGACCGCACGTTGGACATGACCGCCTCCCGTCGACTTTCATCATCAACAATAATCGTCGGCTGATACGAATGCGACAGCTTGGATGGCGGCGCTTGGTACCGTCCCGTCCCGGTCGTGCCCGCACCAGGTCCCGAACCCGAAGCAGCGCCAGGGCCGCCGCCCGTCGAAGACCACGCCAGGCCACCCGCGGCAGCCAGCTCGGCCTGCTGCTGCAAGTATTCGAGCTGTGGATATGGCTGTGCCGCTGTCGCCTTGCCCGCCTGTCGCCTCTCCCACTCCCGCATCGCATCATCCCTGTTCAACACGGGCGTCAGCGCATTCCGCCCCGCGATCACGTCCTGGTTCATCTGCTGCAGCCGCGCCAACGCAGGCGGGATCGCGTCGTGGTTGATCGTGTTGGCCCGCAGGCGGTGGTGCGCGTGCGTGTTGTAGAAGCCCGAGGTGCCCGCGGGTGGGTTGGGGTTGAGGAGGCCGACGGCCAGGCTCTGCGCGCCCGCCGGGTACGAAGACCCACCCAAACCCATCTGTCCGCTCGACTGCGACGCGTACGCATGCTGGACTGGTTGCGGCGGAGGCGGCGGAGGTGGAGCGGGCTGTGTCTGGTAAGAAGACGGCGCACCGTCCGCTGCTGGGTACGTTGTCCCCGCGGACGGCTGTTGTTGCTGTTGCTGCCCTTGCGCCTGTTGTTGCGCTCCGGCTTGTTGACCAGACATGTATGGATTGCGAAAAACATTGTTGGCAGCTTGCGACGCCGCCTGGGCTTGCGCCGTATATGCCTGATGCTGCGCGAGGTGCTGATTATACGAAGCCGCGTCTTGGTACGCCCTGGTGCCTTTGGGCTGTGAGGGCACTAGACCGCCATATGGTCGCTTCGGGTCAGCCGGGGAACCGGAAGAAGATGCTATCTGAGGCGTGTGTCCATTTGGCTATCAATGACGTCAAAAGGCGACCAAATCGAACGCGCAGAGTGCCGAAAGCATGCGTAGGACTTACCTGGAACGGTTTGGTGAACTTTTCGCCGGTGATGAACGGGTGCATTCTGGCCTGTTGCGGAGACCATCGCTCGATCGGATTCAAGTTGAGCAGACCCTGGCAGAAATCGATAAACGACGCCCGGTTGTTGAGTTCTATCGTGCGGGATCAGATTCGCACGCATATGAACAGTTACGCGATGGCGCAAATAAAACGGCCAGAGCAGCGCGCAGCCAAGGGACCAAGGAGAGAAAAAACGCGTGATGTGCCGTACCTTTCTCCATCTCATGACCCTGCCGCGATGTTGATTTGAACGCCGGCATGGGTGCAGTATTAATAATCTCCGGCAGCGTCGTTGCTTTGAAATATTGCTTCCCGGGTTGTTCATTGGCATTGTGTTCCCGTGAATACTGTTCAAGCGACTTGAGCCTGTATTTTTTGTGGCCAAACACGTCGACGTAAGAGTCAAAGAACTGTTTTGTCTGCTTCCCCATGTCCAGCATGTACGAAGGAGGCATCCTGCACACGAAATGGCGTTAGGGATCCGGCACGGTACAAGGTGCGAGGATGACCCACCCCAACATTTCGACTATCCGGGTGATTTGATTATACTCGCTCGTTCCTGGGAATAGCGGCAGCCCCAGGAAGAGCTCGACGGCGATGCAACCCAAAGACCACATGTCGATAGAGGACGTGTAGGGGATACCAAGGATAACTTCGGGTGAACGATAGAACCTTGATTGGATATAGGTGTATACTGTCTGTCGCTCGTGACATGCCGATCCAAAGTCGATCACCTTTATTTGAGGCGATTGCAGCCTTGAGTGGGATAAGCGGGTAGACAGCAAGGGATTGAACAGACGTACGACTTTAACAAGATATTTTCTGGTTTGAGATCACAGTGGATCAACCGCGCATCCTTGAGCACAGTGAGGGCATCCAAAAGCTGGGCAGTAAACACTTTGACGAGCTGGGTGCTCAGACCTTGGAATTGGTTTTGTTTGATGAGTTCATAAAGATTTGAGGAGAGAAGTTCAAAGACGAGACAAAGATGGTTGCGGTGGATAAAGGAATCTCGCAATCGCAAGATATGGTGTTCGTCCCCCGGATCGCATTGGTTGTTGAGCTGGGTGTGATTGAGAGAGTGCTCGAACGGAGATGGAGAGGGCGTACCAATTCAAGAATGGTGACCTCCATCATACTTTGATTAAAGTACGCCGGCTTATTCTTGACGACCTTGACGGCCACGATCTCGTTGGTCTTCATGTTCTGGCACTTGACCACCTGGCCAAAGGTGCCCTGGCCAAGAATATCGAGGATGAGGTAACGACTAAATGAGGTAGATTAAAGAATGGACGTCCGAACGGAATGATCACGTACTTGTGACCGTCCTCGTTTCCCAACCAGTCGTTGACATAAAGGATATAGTCATAATCCTCGTTGTCGTAGCCGTCGTTGTGGGCAGGTTTGCTCGGTTTTGTGAGAACGCGCCGTGGGTTGTGTGCTGATTCATATCGGAACTGAGGATTGCAAATGTGGTACGTGTCCACGATGTGGGTCGTGAGCTGGCGTATAGGCTGGGGCACCATCAGCACGATGCAGAGGAAGATGAGAATGGGGTGCATACCGATAAAACAACGCCGTTGGCGTCTACTCGTCTGCCAGCTGGATGGCTGTTTACATAAGGTCTCAAGTCGCGATTGTCGCGCACTCTCCTGAAGCCAGAGGCGCGACGGCGGTGTTGGGGAGAGGGGTCGACGAGCATGGGCTGCTCCTGGGGATAGTACGGGTTGGCAGGATTCTGTGAGTGTGCGAGAGAGAGGGGGGTGCTGGGGGAGGACGAGTTTTTAACGGGTGGTGCTTGGAGGAGAGATTGGTTTTGGTGTGGTGGTTGTGGGCTGGCCGAGTCCATTGTGTAACCGGCATAGGCAGACTGTGCTGCGCTCTGGGGCGAAAAGGACGTGGCTATGGGTGGAGTAGAAGCGTCTGGCTTTGACTGAGAATGGGTGCGGGTGTGGGAAGGGTAGTTGGCGGGTTGGTTTATTCTTTGCGCATCCGAGGACGATCCATAGAGATAGGAAGGGGTCGTCGTGGGAGAGTATTGGGCCTGTTGTTGATATGGATCGAGGTGGGCGTTGGAGGTGCGCATGGGGGACCGACCCGAGCGAGATGTGGGATCGTGGGTGCGCTTTGGGAGTGCGCCATTGTAGTACATATCCGAGTAGGGTTCGGCTGCAGGGGAGACGGCGTTTGGAGGAGTAGCAAAAGCGACGCCGGAAGGGTAGAGCGAGTTTGCAGCTGGCTGCTGTCTGGTGGCGGGCTGGTCGACGTTGAACGCGCCCTCGAGATCGTCTGGGTGGTGGTGACGGCGAGTGCGGGATGCAGCGACGGAGGCAGTGGCGCCGAGAGAGGCACTGCGAGAGAGCTGGTTGAGTGCGCCTGCGAGATACGACGAGTGCTGGTGGTCGTGGTCGAGCAGATGGGCGATGCGGGGCTGTCTGGACGAGCTGGGCTGCTGGGTGCGCTGGGTGGCGAGGGGCGGGGGTGGGGGCGGGCCGGGGTAGAGGTAGGACGCTCTGGCTGCAGCCTGTGCGGTCTGGGAGGACGAGAGGGGCTCGACGTGCTGGGTCTGCCAGCGGGGGAGGTCAAAGTCGTCGTTGGCGTTGGACATGTAGGCGAGTTCTGGTTCGGACATCGCAGTCGTGGTTAGAAAAGAGTCCTCGTCGCTGTCTGCCACGACGACAAACGTTCAGGGTCGGTTCAGGCTACAGATGGTGGAAGAAAACTACGTTCAAGCTCCTCCACAACAGCCTTTTCGGCCCACAACATCCCTCTCGAGCTGCCAACGTCGACGGACAAAAAGACGGGCTTGCCGACTCGTCGCGCTGCAGCGGGCTCAGTCATGTTCGCCGCAGCAGAGCCAGACCCACCCAGTCGCTGCGCCATCGCGCCCGCCACGTCCGAGCCCGACGTCCGGTACAGCGTCGTCGCCGTCTGCACCGTCGCTCAGCGCCGCCCAGCCCAGCACCAGAGCACTCACCGTGCCAGACATCGCGCAAGCCCAGTCCTTGCACAGCGAGCCAGATCGCGGCGCATCACCCACCCTCTCCGCCGTCGCCGTCGTCTCCCCGACCCACACCATGTACGAGTCCACCAGACGCGTGATCTCCATCGCCAGCGCTGGCTGCGTCGGCTCAGCGGGCGGGATAAATCTCGTCCACACTTGGATCATGACAGAGTATATCTCACGTGACTCGACGTTCATCTCTGACGACGACCATGACGGTCGGTCCAGACGGCATCATCCGCTGCGACCACGGCGAACAGGCTAGGTTCAGCACCAGCGGCACCGACAAAAACCGTGGTCGGTATGTTGAGTAGTCCCACCTTTAATCGCACCTAACCCCTTCACAGCCGATTTTATGGCTGCCCCAAACTCCCTCTGAGCGCCCAGTGCAAATTTTTCTGTCGGTTCCTTGATTTCTGTTGTTCACTTTGTTCTTATCTGCCATATCAGATTGGGAAGATGACTACAATCTTAGTCCGTCCATTCCCTTTTCGGCTCATAGTCTTCTCATCCACCCGTAGGGCGACAAATTGCTCAGGTTGAATCTGCGAATGAAACTAGCCAGCCCACTTCTGCAAAAAGAAAATTTCAATCCATCGCATCTCCTCCGGACACGGCTGAAAAAAGACTACGGATGCAAAACATCCGGGCCGGCCTGCGCGAGAGAGAGCAAGATCAAGCCGACGCGCTCCCATTCACCGCTGGCGCTTCCAACACACAAGCCTCGGATACGCCCACCGAGCCTACACAGCACGAAGAGCGCGCCCCACGCTACAGCTTCCTCGATTTGTGCCCCAGCCAAGAGTCCGTGCGTGGTGCCCCATCGACCCCTAAGAGGCAGGCGCCACCTTCCCAGCTCTATGGTTTTCGCGCGGAGCCTTCTTCCTCTAGATTGCCGACCCCGCTCGAGACCCTGAAACCCAATCGGGTTCAGGCGCAGGGCAGCAGTGCGCCGAGACAAGTCCCTGTCACCCCCACTCAGCACAAGAGTGCGAGTTCCCAGTGGGATCGCTTCAACGCCACAGATCGAGTACGCCTCCTCTCTCACCTATGCGCACCACTGACCCTTTTTGCTAGGAAAATCCGTTTGACGAGGCGGCAGGGTCATTCGGATCTAGGTTGGACCAGGAACGACAGTCCTCCCTCGACTCGCTCGATACGTCTGGCACACCCACGACTGCCGAGCGCATCGTGAACGCCATCTCTGGGTTACAAAGCGCCTTCCGCACATTTGGGGACGAGCTTAATCAGCTCGACTCGGCCAACTATATTCGCCGACTGGAGCGACAGAACCGCGCCCTCGAGATTAAAAACGACGCCAAGAGCAAGCGGATTGCAGACTTGGAGATCGATCTTGATGTGCTCACAGAGAAGTTGCGACGGTACGTGCACGGCATGGAATTACGTCTGCTAACGCTCATGAGATGTCTAGGTTGGAAGAGCAGACAAGATGAAATAATTGCCGGTTGCACAGGATGGGTTTGATCGTGTTTCGAATGACTACGCCACAAAACAAAACCTATTAATTGGTTCGAGTAATTTTGATTCCTTGGTACGACTTTTGGGTTGCTTGGTTCTTGGTTCTTGACTGTATCTCTAGTCATATATGTATCTTATTCTCCATAGATTTGCGGTAGTGAATACTTGTACGCCGTAGTTTTACTCGAATGAAGGCCTGGTACTTTGTTACCTCTTGATCGATCGTATCCTACGTGAAACACATCAATCGATAATGAGGACAGGTTCTGGGACACGCGGGTGCATCGTGGCTCCTGCATGCTTGGCACGCGAATATGTATCAAAACATTTGATCGTATACTTGGGAACGGGGCTAGCGTGTCCGCCTGACATCTCTGGATACCAGACGCGACAAGCACTACTCTCTTTTGACTATCCTCAACATTGCGCACTACTGACACGAACGCCACGACCACAAAGTAAGGTTTTTGCTAAAGGCAGTTGCATTTCCGAGTTGTTGCTGTCGAGGAAAATATTCGCTTTGCGAAATATGCTAAGCTAGCACTGGCCTTTCCAGTCCTACTTTTGAATACATGGCTGTTCCATAAACTATGTGGGAGTGTGAAGTTGATCAAACCAAAATAAGCGGCTTCAGTCAGAGCACCGCAGCAACAATCTAACGGATGTGAGTTCAGTTTCAGGCAGATCAATGTCGTTCCTGGTTGTAGATGAGAGATTGTACCAGTTGCTTCAGGACTTGCAAATAACAGCGATAACACGTTCAAATTACTAATTAATCTGATTGGTTGGAAATGACGGGCCGTGTTTCCGGGCGCTTCGCTCCACAACACCAACTCAGGCTAAACCACCACTTCGATTCAATTTGATTCGCCTCGCAGCAACACCAGGTAGCTCAATTATTGGGAGATGGGACTTACTACAGCATCGGACTATTCAAGAGACGCGTGGTTGCCTTTTTCATACTGCCTGCGAGGGCCGCAACTTAGCTTTTCAAGGAGCCCGTCTGCCAATATGCTTTTTCAAGGTATTGCAAGTCGCTTTTTCGCCATAGAACAGCAAAATGGCCTGTTACACTAGTTGAACGGTTTCAAATGGAGGCGAATTCCTTTGCCGCCAAGTTTGAAGGAGAGGGCGAGAGAATTTACATCGACGAGACACCATCCTGGACCACAAAGCATCCTAGGGATTTCCCTCATTATTTCCACTGGAAAGACTTCATCGCTCTGCATGGGTCTAACCGAGTCATTCCACATCTTTGAGCAACCTTGCACTACACCTCGTCTCACGGTACCGGCTCCTAGGAGGACGATGCAGTGTGGCGTTTTCCACTGAACCTAGATCGACCTCCGCATCCAAGCAACCTGGCTTCCTTTGTCTTTCTTCGATATGAGCAGCTTGGAGGCATCGATGACCTCCATATGGCCACCGGTCTTGCCCGAAACGCAATGGCGATATGCCCGCCAGAAGAGCTGGATCGGTCGATGTCTTTGAACAATCTAGCACGGAATTCTTTCGCCCGGTACTAGCAGCATGGGGAAACGGATGGTCTCGACGGGGCTATTGTCCTCAAACGCGAGGCGCTAACACTCTCCCAGCAAGGACATCCGTCTCTGTCAACGTTTTTGAACAACCTTGCAGGACATCTCTTTGCGCGGTACAGGCACCTAGGGGGGCTCGATGATCTCAACAATTCCATTGCCGTCGCTCGAGATGCAGTAGCGTGTTACTTGCCAGGGAACCCACGTCGATTTTCGCACTTGAGCGCCCTCGCCCTTTCACTCGCCGCTCTGTACAAGAAACTGGAAGGACTTGATGACGTTGATGAGGTCATTATCCTTGCCTAAGACGCAGTGGAGTTTTACCCACCAGGATATCCATGTTGGTCTTTGCATCTGAGCGACCTTGGCTCTTGGCTCTTTTATCGGTATGAGCAGCTCGGAGGCGTTGGTGACCCCAATAGGGTGGTAGATCTTACCAAGGATGCTATTGTGCCTCTCTCACCAAGCCATCCGGATCCCTCAAGGTGTTTGAATAAGCCTTTTCCTTCTGTACGGGCAGCTTAGGGAACTTCATGACCTCGACAAGGCTATTTTACTTGATCACGAAGCATTGGCGCTTTATTCAGCAGGACAGCCGTATCCTTCGGTCTGCATGATCAACCTTGCATTGCATCTCTTTACCAGGTACAATCGACTAGGCGGCTACAATGATCTCAGTGTGGCCATTGTCTTCGCTGGAGACACAACGGCAAGGTGTCCATCGAGACACCAGGATCGACCAAAAAATTTGAACACCCTTGCTTCTCTATTCATGCCACATGCTACGAGAAATTCGGAGGAATTGATGATCTCAGCAAGGCCATCGTCCTTGATCACGAAGCACCGACGCTTTGCCCATCGGAGTATTCGCTTCCACCAACATCTTTGACTAATGGAGCTATACCCACGTTTCGCACAGCGAGCTTGACGAAATTGATGGTATTAACGAGGATATTGTCCCCACCCACGAAACACTGGCGCTTCTCTCACTAGGGCAGCCGATTCGCTCAGGTTATTTGACCAACCTTGCAGCACGTCTACTTGCACGGTACAAGCAACTGGGAGGGATTGACGGCCTCAATTTAGCCACTGCGCACCAGAGCACTCGCATCGCATTACGCTTTTAGGCAACTTAGTCGCTTCTCTCCCCGTTCGGGTGGAATTGATGACCTACATAAAGCCATTGTCCTCGTCCGAGACGTGGTGGCACTTTTCCCAGCAAGGCACCTGGATAGGCAAATGGCTTTTAACAAACTCTCCAGTTATCTCCTCTCCAAGTATCTGCGGCTTCGAAGCATTGACGGTCTCACCGAGACCACCGTCTTCAGTTGACAAACATTGGCTTTTTCTGCACCGGGGCACTGGGGTCGACCGATGTTCTTTCATAATGTCTTTCCTTTCGATACAGACAGCTCCGGGGAATTGATCACCCAAACGAAGTCGTCACCACCCCCCGAAATGTACCAGTACTTTGTCCACCAGGTCACTGGGTTCTACCAGCGTTGTTGGACCGTCTTGCAGGGTGCCCTTGCTCCTTTTTCACGCGACTAGGCGAAAGAGACGACTTCAGGGAGGTGTTTAGTCTATGCTGAGTTGCAACGTGTCATCCAAACGGTGCCTTCGGATAATCTGTCTGCTGCCAAAGGATAGGTCCAAGCAGCTGAAGATTTCCGACACTCAACAGTGCTTCGATTCCTCGTCGAGCATTTGGCTGGTCTTCCACCATTACTTCACCATCTTTCAGTCCTCAAGCACCTCTCATCGTCACTTGCATCAGACGCGTTTTCTGCTGGTCTTCGCAACAATCTCCCACGAGGGCTGTCAAATTCCTTGACCAAAGTTGGGCGTCTTCCGGAGCCTACCCACTCTCCTTCGCTTCCTTTTCGACAACGGCATTGCATCAGGTCCAGATGGAAAGGCATTGGCAGATGAGTTCGTGCATTTGATTTTGCTCATGCGCGGCGCCCTTGATTTACCTGGTGAAGACCAGCATGACCGAGTTTTTTGTCTCAACTCGGACTTACAGAAAGTGGTGTCCAGCACTCGAGAGTTGCCTAACCTCTCTTAATCCTTTCTGCCCCCATCTTTCTTTCTTTGATCTCCGACGCGCAGCTTGTGGTGGACCTGTAGTCATTGTGAACGCAAGTAGATATAGCTGTGATGTGTTCATTCTCTTTGTTGACAGGGATCCTGTCCATATCGGGTCAATTACAAAAGGAGACGTGGAAGAGTTATCGATGAAACTCCGTGGATTGACCAAGCTTGCAAAGTCGACGGACATGACGAAGGAACTACAGTCTTTCTTGCGAGAACTCAGGGACAAGGTTGTCTGTCACATCATCGGTTTCCCCCAGATCGAGTCAGTTCGGACTCGGATTTGGTGGTACCCTACCGCCGAGTCCTCTCTTGTACCTTTGCATGCTGCTACTCCATCCGAGATGGGCCAAAGGGTGTTTCCGATCTCTACATCTCATCCTACGTTGGATGCCTTCACTCGCGCCAGACGGCCTACTTCGCCGAATTCTGTGACAGAAAGGAAGCACTTTATTGCGATTGGTCAAGCGAACGCCAGTGGCGCAAACGCACTGCATGCCGTCGGTACTGGACTAGCCAGCATTGGTCAGCACGTCGATGGACGCCGCATCTTCAGGCGAATGGAAGGAGAGGATTTGTGCATCCCGAGTCATCGAGGAGCTTGGCAAGAACGAATGTGTACACTCGACCTGTCATAGTGTATCGGATCGGCAGCAACCATCCGACTCCGCATTCAAGCTGCACGATGGAAATTTTACAATCCAGTACATCATCCCATGCGACCCGACGAACGCAGAATTCGCGTGCCGCATGTCACACGACCCTGAGGGACGAGGAGAGGCCAGACGAAACCGTCGGCGACGCAATTTGTAGGGTTTCGTTCTGTTAGCCGTGGGCGGTAGATGATGAGATCAGTAAATATATGAGCAACAAATTTTATATATCCACCTCGGCGCCTAAGCATGATACTTTCGGATCTGCTGTCTTGTGTTAGGATTGTCGCACTGATTGGATGGGCCACTCCGTTTTGAATCACCTAGCAAGAGAACAGATGAAACCCACATTACGATGCATGGATGGGCGGGACCTGGTCAATAGGGACTGGTAACACGTCCCTTATGACGTACTGGCCAAGTCCCAGACCAGGAACCTGGCTACCAGTGACCATTTCAGTTCAGAGATATCATGGGACACGAAACACGAGGTCTCAACGTGGCTTCGAACATTACATCTGGATCCTCGTTATCTAGTAATCTGTTCACCTTTCAATTGTGAAACTCGTGTCAGTCAGTGTCTCGGTCAAGCCGGCGTTAACTAGTGTCAGAATGGTTGGCTGGGAGCCAGGAGTTGGAATAAAATCACAATGGCACTGGACGCCACTCTCCAAAAATTGGCATACTACCGTTCGATTGGGAGCACGTTTACCGCTCTGTAACGTGCCGAGCATGATCCGTGTTTCTATGGCCCAATCATTCTTGGGGATACGTTATGTGATGTGCCTGAAGCGCTGAACTAAGGAATTGAGCCGAACCTGGACGCGACAGAAATGAGCCGCCTCCGATCATCGCTAGAAGGATAGGAATATCTGTTATGAACATGTGTGACACGCCCGCAAAGGCGCTGAAGAACACCAGTCCAGATTCAGTCACTTTTCAGTAAGAGGCAACGTTAGACTGCCACAAAGCACCCGAACACTTAGCTTTTGCCACCTGTTTGTCGGCAGACAATGCTGAGTGTGCTCCATGGCACTGCCACTCTGCATCATTCTATTTCCATCGATCGATTCTGTTGAAGTGACTGCTGGAATCCGAACCGTTGATCTGTGCCATACTTGGGCGTGATCCAACGCCGGCTACTCTGGACCAGGTTGAAATGTGCAAACCAGCGTTGGCAATGACCACATGGCAATGCAAAATTTGCCATGTACATTGTTTCGGCCGAGCCGAACATCCGCTCCAATGACCCTTGATGGACTAGCGTGCTCCGAGGTGATGGTAGAAAAAAAAATGATGGTGGTAGTACCAATCGATTGTTTGAACCGAGGGCACAGTCTGCCAGTCACTCAGGTTAGTCAGGATTCAATAATAGAAAGGATTGCTCACTTACCAGCCAGCTTCTAGTAATCCGCAATCGATTTCGACTGCCTTGCAGACATGGTGGCGTAGTAGAAGTCCGGATCCTACAAAACCCTCGACAATGAACCAATGAAACACTGCCACATCGTGATGGTACTAATATGGTTGTCCATCGCAACGATCGGCAAACTGGCGCATGTTCAGTAGCTGATCATCTCTGGCGCGACGAGCCACCAGGGCATTGGCGTTTGGCCCTATAGATCCCCTCGTTAGTACTATTTAGCCGTTTCGTCATCTCCGTGTGCGTTGCTTACGGCTTCTAGAATGCACTATCCCTGAAAAATATTCCATCAGAGGCAGCCGAAATGGAATCCACAGGCCACGAGACATGCTTGCCAATGGATATGTATTAGATCGTGCGTCGTCCGCGTGCTGATACGACAAGACGATGACCGGCCTTTTCCTATTTCCGAGAGCAAGGACGTATGATCAAGGGTCTTCAATTGAATCTACGGGCCGGTGGAGCGTGCAGGGAGTTCAAACATGACAAGTGGGCCCCAACGCGTCACTGAGCTGCGCCATGTACGGATCATGACTAGTGGCTCGCACTGCGGAGGTGGTCGGAATGCCGCGGGGTAACGTACCTCCCTGGCCATTTTGCTCCTAGCTGCGTTGCGACCACCGCAGCCGGTGATGCCAAGTCGCATAATATCGAGCGCCGTTTATGATCAGTGGGCAGTCGTATGTGGTCATCATCTTCATGGGACCTAACGCTATCGTCTTTTGGGGCCCTGTTCCTGTTCAACTGGGGTGCAAAGCATGGCAACGGCGTTTCGCTCACGGCAGGATCTCATGTTTTCCGGTGGCGTGCCCTTGAAACTACCGTCGCAGCTAGAGCGATCATTTATCTATTGAATATCACTTCAACACACGCTGGATGGTGACGACCACACCGGTGGCACCGTTTTCCTTTTACAAAAAAAAAGATCAAAAAAAGATCAAGCACGTTGCATCAGAAATCCAGGCTCGAATAAGTCTCTCCCATGGGCCAAGACTCAGAACCAAGACTTTGGATTGTAGCTTATGCAAAAATACAACCGAGGGCGGTAGCCGCGCCTCGATCACAGCTTTCGAACGAACATCACCTAGCGTCCCGACCGTGATAACGTCCCTGTCTGGATCTACTTCCATTTCCCATCCAAGCCCTGCTGAGTGGCGCTTGGTTCGCTCTATTCACTAGCCCTTTTGGAACAATTTGACAGCGCGTTGTTATGAAACATGATGGAAATGGTTGCACGTCATGACGATGTGGGTAGATGAGGTGAGGGAAATCCAGGGTCCACGCTTGTGGCGAGGGAACGACCCTATCCAGTCATTCCTTCACAAGTCTGCCGCTCAGGAGGGCCAAAAAAAGCGATCGAGTGATGGGACGCTACCACGGCGAGTACTATGGTGTACTGGATCGAATGTGTGGCAGCCATCGTGTCGCTTCCAGCCCATCTGATCATCTCGCCAGATTGGCACATTCGTTCTGCTCCATCTCCCTCCCGTGCGTTATTTGTTCAGTGAGTATTACCGGCTGTCGGCTAATACTAACCGTCTCACTGAAGTTCAAACTGATCGGAACATTGGCTTTGTTTAATCTAAGCTATTATACCAGGTAGCTTGTGCCCCCACCACCAAGCGACCAAATGCATGCAAGAGAAACATGTAATAAGGATACTCGGGAATCTATCCGGGGTGTGATCTAATCGAACTACGCGCACCCCTGGCCGAGGGTCGGTACACATCGCAAGGCGCCATGCGTGATGGGAGCGGGTGGCGTCGCTCTACCCAGGATCACAAAATAGCGTTTTTGACTTGCGACGAGTACGCACGTACATAAATACGACGTCGTGCTGCGATACTGTCGGCAGGATACGAGGGATAAAATAAAATCCGGAAAATACGTTGATAATTCATGACGTTGAGTGTGATCACGAAACGGATTCAATTGACCAGGGCTGATCTACGTTGCGAATATCCTACCGTCGCTGCTCACGCTGCACCCGTAATCCATCCGATCATGGCGTGCCTAGATACCGAGGGTGACGATGATTTACCCGTGGACATCTGGGCAGCATGGATTGACCTTCTTTTTCCCTGCGCATACCTTGTGCGAAATCAATAACGTTTCGCGTGCGATGGTGTAGCCGTGCCCCTGGTCAATGGCCCGATGAGGACGCGCTTGCGCTCTCGTCGATAACCGAGGCGCCACGCTCCATCAATCATTCCCAAGACCTTACGCTAACACAGGGGCGGATCGTGACCGTCCCTATGTATCTGATAAGACACAGCTTGGTATCACGGCCAGTGCAAAATCGGTAAAATAAAAATAAAATAGAAATGATGACGAGACGCGCTGCGGAAGAAGAGCCGTAAGTCGTCAATGTGTATGACCGTTGGTTTTCTCCACTTGGAATACCCTGATAACAACAGCTTAGGGGCTGGCAGGATTAATTATATCACATGAGAACAAGCAAAAAAAAAACGGACAAATGCCTACGATAACGAGTGAACATCGAACCATGGCAACCGAGTCAACACTGCGACATCGTGACAAGTGGCACGCGCTCAGGAGCACCGAGCACTGCAATCCAGGAGATCAAGTCATCATGGTGACATCAGTGTAAAAGCCTGTCAAAACTATAACTGAACCCACTTTGGTTCCTCAACAACGAAAAACATCTCGGATGTAAAAGACAAGTCTAAAACGACCGTATTTTACCAAGGATCAATGATGAACAGAAATGAACCCTGTACTTGCACCATTTTATCCGTTCGCTTCTTCACGTTCTTGAGAAAAAGAAAAATAAGAGTGTGATCCGAGCGAATCGGGTTATACGGTTGGACCCTCACGTGCTAGACAATGATGCGACCGCTATCCCCGTCCTGTTCGGTCTGAGCAGACCGATAAGGTCGCACATATGAATCAAGCATGGGGGAGGGGAACGCGTGTGGCAGCCATGCGCTCTGGGCGCACGTGCGCAGCGATCATGTCGCCGTCACGGCAGTGCACCCAATATCAAGAGCGTGATAGAACGACGAGCGGAAGGAGCGCGGAGGGCTCCTTGGGCGGGGCGATAAGGTCCATGTGATGTGTTCAAGCTCCGGTCCGGACTTGGCGGGCGCTGCCCAGCACAGATTCGGGACAGCGGCGCACCGCTGTCACGGTGTCACCGCAAACAGACTGGATCGACCGTTTTGGCCTGTGGGTCCACCCAAGAGGCCTCGTTTGAGACGCTGGGCCCGACGTCGCCCCACAGCCTTTGGTGGAGCTGCTAGGACAGCGTTGACAGTCGACCGTGTACAGTGGGATCTCCAAGGAGACAAGCGTATGCCAAAACCTAATCGAGGGGCAAGCGCACACGCACACTTTTTCTCTCGAGTGCAGAGTCGCGGAGGCCGAGGTCGAAAGGGCGGTCAAGTGGATATCATAGGCTGCGACCGCGCGGGGTTATCCCAAACGGCGACTGGGTCGTTTGAAATGTCCTCGGGGAATGGATACACGTGCCCCGCATTGCGATGAGGTCAGCCCTGGTCACCCTCTGGCCACCGGGATGTGGGGTTCCCGGTGGCCAACAAAAAAAATTTAAAAAATGATGCAACCGGTCAAAGCTGGCCGCCACGAGCGGTTGCAGTTTAGTGGGTTGTTATCGGACAAAAGGAGTCTGTAACCAACCCATCAATATACGACGGCGCCCTGGCATGAAGAATCAAAGGAGGGGCGTGGTACTGCGGGCTTAATTATGTGGACATTCCAAGTAGAAAATCTGATTCAGAGCATTTGACAGCCGAGCTCCGATTGATCGCAACATCTGGCGCTAGTTTGTAAGCCGTGATGGAAATGACCCCTGTTCGTACCATTTCATAGAATCAAGGTCCAAGCAGAAACACCCTGTGGTAATCCCATGTCCAGAAATCAAACAACACCAGTCCGTGTGTGAGGAAAAAAAATATTGAAACGAACGTCGGCCAGTCCAAAGTGCATGTAATAAACAAAAGAGTGTTACATATGTTCAGTGTCGCTTGTTCATGCTTTCAGGCGAGGGAGGATGGGGAATGTTAGCAGAAGAGTTTTCGCCACCATAGGACGAATCGCGTCCACCATCCACCCTTGTACCCATCGCTTCGTTGTTTGCCGCTCACCCACATCGAACCCGTACCAAACCGGATCTCCTTGCCTTCTCCTCGTTCTTCCTCGCCTTCCTCAATATCCGCTACGCGAGGAGATGGGATTCGAAAACGTGGCAATGCTCGCCGAGTAACGAATGAAGGGAACACATTCAGTAATGACAGATATTCTGGATTTTGTAGATCTGGCGTTGTCCAGATTCGCAAATGTGCGTCATCAGCATCTTCAGAGGGAATCTCTGAGCGGAGAGGCGCCAATTCTTGTTCCTCTTCCGGATCATGCTCGTTCGGAGTCGCAGAGAGCGGACCGTCTTCCGCATTCCCGGCTGCGGATGGTGGAGGTATTGTAACATTGGATGAATGAGAGGACACAGATGGGACAGAGTGTGAAAGGGCAGGCATATCCAGGAATGGATCACTGGACGCTCGCGCGCGATTGCTAGTAACCATAGAGATGGGCGTGGACGTTGGGTTTGGTGGACGAGAGATGGATAATGAATTTGATTTGGGGCCAGGACACGAGGACGGTGGTAAACGGGAATTATTGCTGGGACACATCACACCTGATGAAGCAACCTCCTCAAAGGCAAGAACCTGCAAAGGATGATGCATAAAAGTAGATAATTATGGGAAAAGAGTTACCTACCCCTTTTAGAACATCGATTGCTTCAAACATGAAGTCTTTTCCACTGCGTGGGATGGGAAGCGAAAAACATGAGGCAGGATCAGATAGAAGGTGGAGAGGACGTACGCTGCCTCTTTGAATACAGCATCGTCCAGTTCCCATTGGATTTTGTTGCCGCCAGCACCACCCAGCTGTTCTGGCAGCACCTGCAGTCGCATGACTGCCCAGAGCGCCTCAAAGAAAGGTTTCGTTCCTGGCATTCCCATCGTACACCAAGTTCTTACGAATCTATTGAAGCGGTCGAAGCGTTCCTTCCGTGCCATTGGACCATTTGGGTCGGCCCTCGAATGAGGCATGAGCGAACCGCCCGGCTGCGTAGCACAGACATGTGCCTGAAACTCGGCATGGCGCCGTGCATTGACGCTGGCGTGGTAAGCAGAACGGACGGACGCTTGGAGACGCGAGTAGAGTGCACGCTGGGATGGCGGTACGTTGGTCAGTATCTGTGTCATGACACGACCAGCGGTCTCGTCCTGGTCAAAGTACCTATCAAATGCCATGAACACACGGAGACATGAAAGAAAAAAGATGGAAAAGACCATGAGCGACAATAGTCGGTGAACTTCTCGAGGTCGCTTTGGGAGACACCGAGGGGTGTTGAGGAACGATTACGAGCTGGGGGTGTTGGGCCTGTGCGACCACCGCGGCGGCCCCTGGCTCTGCCACCGGGGAAAGAGGGGGATGAGGGGGATGTTAAACCGCGCTTAGACAGGGTTGGGCTGGTTGGGGGGGAGGTGATGGAGGGCGAGGAAGGAAGATCATAAAGGAGCGTCTGGTTATTTGTGATGTGGGTGGATGTCCTGGGCGAGGGATGTCGCAGCGGAGGCGGGGGTGGGCGAGGGCGGGGTGTTTCTAAACGATACGCAGCTGCTGACATGGTGTTCCGAATCCAGTTCGAACGTCTGAGGGCAATGTGCGTGCGCTAATGGATAGAATTGGATGTGGCGACCGCTGCAGCTCACGACTTGGCGGCGAGGCAGTTCAACGAGATGGCTGTCGGTGAGCGGTGCCACTGGCTGCGGTGAGGACCACTACGGTCCCAATTAGGCGAACCGACTATAAGCCGAGCTGAAGACGCCAGTCTTCTCTCACACCGCATCTATCTACGCTTTCAACACACCATGTCTGCATGCACTGCAGACACTCGTAATTTATCTATTCGACCTCCTGATTTCTTACTCTCGATCATCAAGTAGGATCATATTTTTCCACGCCTGACACTCCATCACCCATGTTTATGCTCAGTGCACAGGCCATCCCAATCGTACCACGCCCGTGTGCTATGCAACGAGGATGATCCTTGCTTTTCTTCCCTGCGCGGGATCCGAGGCGATCATCGTCTGTTCCTGGCGTCGTGATGCAACTCATTCTTCATGGACTGGGAGGCCACACCAGCGTTCCTTCTGTGCTAGAACCTTCTCTTCGTCGCACACGTAAAAGAGAGGGCAACGACCTCTGAAGATTAAGCTTCCCTCTTGTTGCGGGGCACGGCTGCATGACCAACAACGGTCGGTCTAGACCCCACGGGCGCATTGTCGCCTTTACTTAGATAGGATGCTAAATTGTCAACAACCGTTCCCCCGAACGTTCCGCAACCGACAAGGTTTTCACAGCTCTTTGTCATGGTATTCGCGTGATACATCGTGCGGTTGGTACGGTCTGTACTTCTCTCCTTTTGCCCAATTCATTCAGGTGATGACATACTTGACTCCCATACAGCCAATTTCCAAACCCTGTCGAACCACAGCTTCGAGGCTCGCGCCTCCACCTCGCAGGTAACTTCCGAGATTAAATGGCGCTCGATCGACGCGCAGCCGAAGCAAACCCAATGCGCATAAATGATCTCCACCGGCGGACTAGCGGCGGACTACAATCCTGCGACCACACCCAAGGGGCATGTGACTCCACGGGTCTGAAGAAGGCAGGAGGAGAAAAAGGAAAGAGCAGATCGAATGGACGGTACTTGACACCAAAAATAATAAAGAAAAAAAAAGCAAATAATCAAGAGTAAAAGTAAAAAGTAAAAAAGTAAAAACTGAACATAAATGGTGTTCACGGATACGTATTTTACGATTAAACTCGATTCTCCCCACCGAGCTAGGGTAGTGCCGAACCTGAACAGCTTCTCGTTGCTTGCCCGTGGATCCCTGTAGGGTCGCGTTGAAATTGCGCCGTGATGAGTCTGATCTGGTCCCGTTGCTGGTGCCCAACAACGTGCATTAAGGACTAAAGGGCGGCCGCACTACTGACAGGGCCAAAAGCGATTAGATCAGTCAGTCGCTTGTCAACATCAACTCCGCACGATCGCAACGAACGGGACGGATCCCGGTGGAGGGGGTCATATGGGATGCCGTTAGAAGGTTCTGCTCGGCTGTCAACAATGGTCGTCTGCTGTTTTATGCAAGATTAATGATCGAAGAAGCAGGTGGCCAGCACATGCATTGCACGAGACACAGGATCATTGCAAGGGTCATATATCCGAAGAAGCCGAAAATAATTTAACAAGCACTGTTGCAAGCCGTGGGGAGGATGGCAAGGAAGGAAGCATATGCTACCTTCGACAAGCAAAAAGGGAATGGCGAGACGGTATCCGCTAAAATGATGGCCCATTTGGCAGAGTGGGAGGAATGCGTAGAAGATCTCAGCAATGGCAAGCAGGCATTACCGAGATCGAAATGGACAATGTACCTCGTCTACGGAAAAGCCCGAATTAGTTGAGCTAACCAAGATCTAGCCGGCAGATTTGTTGACAGACGTATTTAATTCCGCCGAGTGTGTGAGCGCAAAGAGTGGGTGCCACAAGGTAAGTTTGATGATGGCCAATCGGCGGAAGAGAACCAGAAACAGGGTGTTTCGCCTGGAAATATAACGAGGATTGATAGGCTAAGGAACACAGGGTGGGACGAGAAAGGACTCGTGGCAGATCCTTGTGGGTCTGCTGAGGCACGCGTAAGGACGGTGGTAAGCAGACGGGGCTTTTTTGACTTTTCATGGCATCAGCGTCAACCGCGGTATTTGCAAACCATATCTTACCGTAAATTAAAGTTCATGCAGGCTCACGAATATAAAGGGAGGGGGGGAACACCACGAGCGTTCCCGTCTTTGCGCCTGCCTCTCCTCCGTCTGCGTCCGCTCCGCTGGCCACTGGTTGCACCACGTAGCAGACACCCCGTTTGACCTGAAATACAGGTCAGTGGTTCGTGGATGTAACCTGACTGCTGATCATAATTTTGGGTTAGTATTTACAGTCCCTGTCCGAACCTGAACCTGAACCGGTACGGACCCGTTCATTTCCATCCCAAACTTGTTCGCTGAATCTGGACGTCGTTCCGTGATGTGACAGCGGCAAATCCCGATTCCCGATCACCCATTTACATCGCATCGCCCATCCGCGCAAACAACTTCAAGTATCATCATCCTCAGTCCGCTACCACCACCATCTCCTCCTCCTCCATCTCCCTCCATCCTTCTCCTTACACCCAGATGGATTTTGGCCCTACAACCGCGCACCAGCCTGCACACAGTCTCTATACTGCGGACCTCGATCATACCTTCTCTTCTCTGCAGTCGGCAGACACTGCTTCGCCTTCTCACCACCTCTCCCAGTCGATCTCCTCCCAAAACTTCGATCACGCAGAACCCATGGATGTGCCTGACCATCCTACCTATGATTTGTTCAATAACAATGCCCCTCCGTTCTCCTCCACGCGTTATCGGGCCAACTCGACGTCCTCTTCCTCTCTTACGCCCTCCTATGCCATGACTCAAGACACTCCATACCCCCGTACCTCCTTCTCTGACCCCGTTCCCGCCTTTGCTCACTCCAATAGCAGCTCGTACGACGTGATGAACAGCCTTCCTTCTTCCTACAGCGGCAGCTCTGGCAAGGTCTCCCCACTCACCCCAAGTGATCCCATGACTGGCATACAGCATTCTCCTGTCTTCCCTCTTAATGGTCACCAAAAAGGCTTTTCGGACACTCACTACCCTGACATGCTCCCTGAGCGCCGGATCTCAACCAACTATCATTCCGATTTCGCCGATGATTATGGTATGACCAGTGGC
>JBBPMS010000030.1:30822-43546 GCA_038090435.1 Phylloporus scabripes | reverse complement strand
CCACGGGTTTACAACCTTAAATCGTAACTCGGAAAGGATATAATTGAAGCCTCGTCCACTCTGTCCCACAAGCCTGGCGGCTCCGTGTGGGCCACCGTGGGAGACGATGCGACCGTCATTCGAAAGTGGGTTATGGAGTAATGTGCGAAGATCCTCTGCTTGATATTCGATGATATCCAGAAGCGGAACATGCACTGGTTCATTCAAATTTAGCCACGAGAATCAATGCATCGCTGTGGTCCATGCCAACGTTCAGCATTACGACGGGCCCTAAATGAGCAGGTGCTCAGAGTTGAGATAATGTCTTGGGTGAGAAAGATCCTTCAAAACTGGGCAGTGCTTGAATTTGTCGGAGATTCTCCCTCTCCACCACAAGCTCACGTTGTTGTTGTGCCTGTTGCTCAAGCGATTCTTCCCGGTCCTCCTCCCCAGTAAAGTAGGATGGAGATTCATCGCGGGTGCCAGAATATTGCAGTGCGCCAGACAACCGCTCGTATTTATCTGCAATGTCTGGATACGTGTGGCGCAATTTATCGAGAGGAGTGTGAAGCTGAAGTGATTGTCCCCATAAAACGCGGCGTCCTTGTTCAAGCCACTCGACAGCCCTTGAAAGACGACCGAGTGATACAGCTAGGGATACAGCTGATTGGGAGATATCTGCAGCTTCCAGGAGCTTGGTGTAGCGATCTTTGAAAGAAAGTCCCAGCCATGCGAGTTGTGGGAAAGGGTTGTACAGACCCAGAGATTTAAGGTCCTGTGGTGCAATTTTCAGGACTCCTCGCATCACAATCGACTTCTCGAGATCTGCGTGATTACCAGAGCATTAGAAGCAGAGATTACTGTAAGGCCATCCCAAGCCTCACACTCCTCTAGTTAGCGCTTGACCGTGCATGGATGATAGACTGAAAGTTGACAATGGCATACGTCGCTGGTCAGATTGCAGAGAGCTTCATGACAGACTTGTTTGTCATCTGGAGCAAAGACAACTCGTCATTCGTTGTCATGTGCTTGGTGGGACAGACAAGGACGAGAATGGAATGGGGCCCGTCTAAGAAGATATATTCCTTCGCCAGCTGGAAAACACAATGCTCAACTCCGTCAGCCTATGAGTACTTGACATTCGCCGCGTATTCTTGCAGGAGCGCGACAAGATATTCCACGATGAAGAAGACATTATCAAGATGAAAAAGGAATGGATGCTAGAAATGGACGGCGTCAACCTTAAGGCAGTTATGTGTCAATGGCGCCGACTTCACGCGAACCTACTCACAGTTTCCATATTGCGGTCATGGACTAATATTGGTTTATTTCCGGTTCTCTGTTTGTTGCCCCCGGACTCCATCGCAATGTATAATTCCACAGGAACTCGCCCAAGATCAACTGTAATGTCATGGGCCCGAATATCTGCAACGAATGGAAGATTGGTATAAATCTCTGCGACATTACACCAACTTGCACGTGTAATGACAACGTTTCGTGAACCGGAACGCGATATACCGGGCGAGGAGTCAGGTAATATTAGCAGCATCGATTCCTTGGGCTGACGGCGTCCATCTAGACTCGATGTCGACCATGCATGTCGCCTTTCTGGACAGTTCCGGACAGTTTATGTTTTTGACAGAGAGGCGAACATGGAAAGGTTTTTTCCAATGCTTGGAACTGGACTGAAAGAACGACGCTCCGGTTCAGCAGTCTTGCCACTCCCGATTTGGCACACGAATGCCATCGGTATCTTCTCTGGAAATAGCACCTTAATTTTCCTCAATTGGACCACCCATTGCGTTCCTCAATAGCTCTTCGAGAAGCCCGTCTGGGGGGTAAAGCCGAGCACCGAGCATGTACGTTGTTAGCGGGAATAGAATAGCCCGTGAGAAAATAATTACTTTCGGGTCAGACACGATCCACAGCGCACATAAATACTCACAGAATAAACAGTCACCAGACTAAACGAACCGCCCCCGCGAGGCCAAACATATATATAGGGTGGCAGGTATGGCCTATGTGCTGGGATACTCAGGAAGCATCCCCTTTAGCTGATCCGTTGCAAAGCTATGTACAATGAACGCGAGTCAAGATAATTTCCTCTGTCAAGCCTTGTCGTGGAATTTTCTTTTGCCAATCCCATTTAGGTGTTTGGGTAGCATTATTAAACTGCCTCTCGGATCCAGCAGATCTACGTAAGATGGGCCAATCTATTCACATGCGAGTGTATGAATTTGATTTCATCTAACCCACTGCGTCAATACAGAGCTGAAGCAAGACTACAACCAATGTTTGCACGACTGCCAAGCTAGATTTGATGGGTAAGCCCAACTGATGTCTAGACGTAAGTCACCCTTCCGAGTTGTTATTCTTGGCCCACATCCTAGCGCATGCACTCGTCCGTCATCACACATGTTACCGAACCTTTTCATTCAAGTTCAGGCACCGAGATGTATATACAGAATGCGTTGATCCACTGGTATATCCACTGACTTCATCGTCCTCCGCAGCGCGGCTGCCGCAAGGGTATGATCCAAACGACCCGACCCATCAATCATATGCCTGTAGAACACCGACGTGACCTTGTTCGTCTCAGCATCATCCACCGCCCACATCGTCCCAATGACAGAACGGAACCCTGCAAACTGCATCGCCGACGCGAGGTGGATTGCCTCGTCTGGACTCTCCTCATCTCCGACGGTCGTGTGACACGCCGAGAGGTATGCAAACTCGGGATTCGCCAGGTCGCACTGGATGATCTGTCGGATCGTGAACCGCCCATCGTACAGTGCGAACGCGGATTCGAACGGCTGCTTCTTGTCCAGGACGCCTTGGCAGGCGAGGTGCACCCATTCGTTCTTGCTCAACTCCTCAACGACCCTAGAGACGCTCACGGCTTGCCCTTCCATGCGCGTGAACGTAGCGGGACCATGGACAAGTTGGCCGATGTTGGCCAGTTCCGCGCCGACAGACTGCAGTTCCTCTATTCCTTTGGTGTTCGCTTCACCGATCGCGATGAAGCGCTTTCTTTCATCAGAACTTGGCGAATTACTAGGCTGTCTAGCACGAATAAGAGCAGTCAATGTGGGTGTATAAGACGAGATGTAAAGATCAGAAACACCCTTTTGACCCTTCCTGAACGGGGTGGCAGCATGGAGCGGCAAAAGAGAGAACTCGGCAGTAGGGCACCACCAGATCCGAGACCGAATGGGATACGTGGTCTGGAGAAAACTGATGATGTGACCAACAACCTCGTCCCAGAGATCTCGCAAAAAATATTGTAGCTCCCTCGTCATGTCTGTTGACTTTGAAAGCCTGGCAAATCTACCAAGTTTCGACGACAGTTCACGGACACTTTTTTTTTGTAATTGGCAGGGGAATATGAGCAGGATATCTGTCACCAAATACAACGAGTGCATCGCAGCTGTAGTCGCTTGCGTTTATAATGATGACAGGTCCACCACTGGCTGCGCGTTGAAGATCGGAGAAAGATGGGGGAAGAAGGAAACGTGAGAGGTCTGGCAACTTGCGAATATTCGACACAAGTTCTTGCAATTCCACATTGAGATGAAAGACTTGATCATGCTGGTTCTCACCAGGTGAATTAAGAGCGTTTCGAATGAGGAGGGTCAGACGCGCGAACTCGTCTGCAAAGGCCTTCCCTTCTGGGCCCGATGCGATGACATCATCGAGGGGGGGACGGAGGCGAGTGAGCTGACTCCAGAAGACACCCCGGCCTTGTTCGAGAAGCTCTACCGCCTTTGTGGGAGACTGGCTGCGAAGACAAGCTGAAAATGCGTCTGCTGCGAGCGACGATGTGAGCGTCTTAAGGAGGGATAAATGGTGCAGTAATGGTGGTAGAACAGCCAGATGTTCGACGAGCAAACGAAGGGTTGTTTCGTATGCAAGAAGCATTGTGGAGTGATGGAAATATTCAGCCGCGTTGGCCCATGACTTGGCAGCAGTGATATCATCCGACGACACTGTATTTGAAACATGCTGCAGTTGACAATAGAGATTGAACACTTCCTCGCGGTCCTCTTCGTTACCCAGCAGGTTGAAACGCACACGAAGGTGCTGTGCAAGGTTATCCAAAGACGTTGAGCGGTGCGGATGCCCTGGTGGCTGAAGCACCAGAACGTCTTGAGCAGTAGCAATGGCTGCATTGAGATCGACAATGTCTTCGAGCTTCTTGTACCGAGTGAAGAGGTGGGATGCAAGGTTATTCAAGGACGTTGACCGACCCGGATGCCCTTGTGGGAGAGACGCTAGCGATTCGTGGTCAAGGTCGGTAGCCCGGTTTAGATCATCAAAGGTCCCTAGGACGTCGTATCGAGTAGAGAGAAGACTTGCAAGGTTGCGCATAAACGTTGACCGATCAGGGTGACCTGGTGGATAAAGCGCCAGTGCATCTTGGACAAGGACAATGGCTTCATTGAGGTCATCGAGTCCCCTGAGCTTTTTATATCGAGTCTCGAGAGCAGCTGCAAGGTTGTTCAACGGCCAAGACCTATCTGGGCTTCCTGGTGTGTAAAGTTCCAAAGCGCAGCGGGTAAAGTGAATGGACTCGTTGAGATCATCAATCCCCTTCAGCCGCTCGTATCGTGTTAAGAGGTATTGCGCAAGGTTGCTCAGGCACACTGGTCGAGTCGGGTGCCTCGGAGAGATGATTTCCAGTGCATCACGAACGAGGGAAATAGCCTGATCGAGGTCATCAATATGTCCAAGCTGCTGGTATCGTTTGGACAGATAGAGTGAGTGATTGTTCAGATACATTGGTCGAAGGTGGTGCCCTGTTGGACAAAGTTCCAGAGCTTCCCTGGAGAAGGATATAGCGTTTTCGAGATCATCCATGCCTCCTAGACGTGTAAATCGAGTATGAAGATACGACGCGAGGTGATACGAACACGATGACCGATCAGGATCTTCTGGTGAGAAAAGTGCCATTGCGTCTTGCGCGAGGATAATAACCTCGTGAAGGTCGTTAATCCCCCCCAGCTTCTGATACAGCATAAAGAGATGAGACGAAAGAGTGATCAAACTCGTCGACCGATCCTGATGTCCCGGGGGACAAGATTCCAGTGCCTCGCGATCGAGAGCAATGGCTTTGTGGACATCATCGATCCTTTCAAGCTGCTTGTACCGGAGGGAGAGAAGAGTTGCAAGGGAGTTCAAAGCAGTCGCGCGATCCGGATGATCTGACGGATAAAGTACGAGCGCATCCTGCAACAGAACAACACCTGCTTCTATGTCGGCTAGGTCCCCGAGCAGACTATAACGACCGAGGAGAAGAGTTCCCAGCACAGTCAAGACGTTGACTCGCTTGGGGTAGCTTGGAGAAGAGCGATCCAGCGCTTTGCGATAGTGGATGACTGCTTCATCCATGTATCTTGTCTTCGACACGTCTCGCTCAAACTCTGTGACACAAGATTCTGCCTCTGAAATCAACTGTTCGACTGGTGGGCAAGTCATTTCGCTACTCTCCACTGTAGCAGACAGAAACCAATACCTATTGGATCCATGACCGATCGCCGTTGTTAGCGATTGGAGCAGCAGTACAAATTGCGAAACGAAAAAGGCAATGGCCTCTCGCCGTATAGTGGACCCTGCGATCCGGACGAGTCGCCCGCTCAAGCGCTCATGATCCACGTTGGGTCGGAGGATATGAAATGTCGAATAACACACCGACTCCGCTCAGTCCGCTCAATGCATTCCATATCCCTCCCGTTCGTGGGCCTTTTTCTTTCTTTTGGCATGTCTTCTCCTGTCGGCAAGTGGTCAGTGGCGCACGTTCTAACAAGTGCTGTCGCCGTCACTTTCGGTGTTTTCGTGTTCGGGACTCGTTCCTATTGGACCTGTGGGTGGGCCATCTCCCTCGGCCGGTGGCAATTCAACACATCCTTCCGGACGATGATCGAGCCAAGGCATTTCGTGCCACATCATTCGGTTGCTGACGGCCAAGCCTGGATACCGCGACATGGGAACGTGCATTGTGGTCGTCCATCCGAGCGACTTTGGTATCCCGAAATGTTAGGTGGACACGTCTGATGCTCGCTGGCACGACCGTCTGTCCGGGTGTTCTACGGTGAATGTTCCGACACCTATTCGCGTGCGAGGTGTATAGATTGCACCAAATATTTGGTTAGACTAGACCATGTCCCTGTTGCCGATCGCCGAGATTCACGAGGGACAAGGTCAATCAATCAGGATGTAACAGAGTACTAGGCCTGCATTCGAGCAAAACTACAACGTACAAGTTGGTACTACACACAATGAATTAGTGTACATATACAACCCGAGATTCAGTCAGGCCAAAAGCCAAACATGAAGTCGTACCAAGAAAATAGATGAACCAAAGTTACCTGAACATATGTGTTTTGTGCTGTGGCATAATTATCCGAAACGTAATCAAAACTCATCCAGTGTGACCGAAGATTAATTCATTTTTATCTGCTCTTCCAAACTAGACATCCCGTGAGTGCCAGCAGACGTGATTCCATAACAATGTACGCACCGTCGCAACTTCTCCCTGAGCACATCACGCTCGATCTCCAAGTCTGCATTCCGCTCGCTCAGCGTGCGTTTTTGACGCTCTAATCGCTGAATATAACTGGGCACATCGAGCTGATTAAACTGGTCTCTAAACGTGTGGAACGCGCTTTGTAAGCTAGAGATGGCGTTCGTGATGTGCTCGGCGGCCATGGATGTGCCAGATGTGCAGAGCGAGTCGAACGATTGCTGTCGTTCCTGGTCCAACCTAGGTCCAAATGACCCTGCCGCCTCGTCAAACGGGTTTTCCTAGTAAAGGGGTCAGTGGTACGTATGGGTCGGATAGAAGGCGTACTCGGTCGACGGTGTTGAAGCGGTTCCACTGAGAGCTCGTGTGTTCTTTGCGCTTGTGCTGAGTAGGGGTGTCAGAGACTTGTCTCGGCGCACTGCTACCCTGCGCCTGAACACGGTTGGGTTTCAGGATCTCGGGCGGGATCGAAGGCGTGCCAACCTCGGACCCTTGACTGGGGGACAAACCGAGGAAGCCGTAGCGCGAGTCACGCTCTTCGTGCTGTGCAGGTTCAGTGGGCGTATCCGAAACTTGTGTCTCGGAAGTACCAGCGGTGAATGAGAGTTCGTCAGCTTGATCTTGCTCTCTCTCGCGCAGGCCAGTGTCCAACCGTAACCTTTTGTCAGCCGTGTCTGGAGGGGTTGCCATGGATTGAAATTTTCTTTTCGCAAGGGCCAGCTGGCAGCTTTCATTCGGAGATGCAACCTGAGCCAATTGTTGTTCTACTGAGTGGATGAGAGTGATGGACCAAAAAGGGGGACTTTGACGCACGAAGATAGGGGTCATCTGCCCAACCTAATATGGGCGATTAGAACAAAGTGAGGGATAGAATTTGCGGTCTGACAGAAAAAATCGCACCGGGCACTCTGAGGGCGCCTGGGGCAGCCATAAAATCGGCTGTGGAAGGGTTGGGTGAAATTAGGGGGAGGATGGGGATGGACATACCGACCGGGGTTTCTGCTGGTGCCGCTGGTGGCCAACCTGGCTTGTTCGCCGTGGTCGCAGCGAATGATGCCGTCTGGGCTGACAATGATTGGAGACATGGTCGTGGTCACAGATGAAGAGTAGCGATCACGTGTGATAAATTCTGTCATGATCTATGTATTTGTCCTGCCTGCTGACTCCTGAGCTGACACGGCCAGCGCTGGCAGTGGAGATCGCGCGCGCGTCTAGTGACTGGTCGAGGCGACGACAAAGTCGATGGGAGATGCTGCGATCATGGAGGCTGTGCAAGGACCGGGCTTGCGCGATATCTAGCGCGGTGAGCGCTGCTGGTGCTAGGCTGAGCCCCACTATTCTGACCAGTCCCCGTGTCTGTGGGGTTTATGGTAAACGGTGTGGCAAACCGTCGCGTCTATCGACGGTTTGTTCCTCAACGTGGCAACGCCATAGTCACCAGACGAGCCGCACCCTGAGCAACATTGAATGGCATCGTCATCTCTGAGATGACGAAAACGCATTACATAATCCATTGGCAATTGATCATCACCCCGATCATTGTCGACTTCTCCGAATCTGATTCTCACGTCCTCCATTACCTTTCCACACCTCAGACGCCTGAGATAGCCCCAGCCGCGATTGTATTAGCTATCGAAGCGATGCACTACCATCGCACTTATTTACCTTACTACGGACGGGCCACCTCGAAAAATGGAACCCAAGGTGCCGAGGACTCACTGCATTGATATTTCCCGTGCCCTCGTGTATAACCCCATTTGAACGTGTTTATAGCATGTGGTAGGTCAACTCTGCTGTCCATTCCATGGGTGACACTCAACCCTGCATCTCTATTTCCCGGTCCCTCTTAGGAACCATCGGTGATCTCACTTATTGACCCAGTTTGACGTCAGACACAATAATCTTCTCCCTCGCCTTTTTACACAAATGCATTTGGTATCCACAGTGCGACAACTTGACATTGCTCTCCGTGGTCTGACAGCCCTTTGCCGTGGGATCTCGGTTTTCCCGAGATCTGTGTCGCAGGCGAGAAACCTTTTATTGGAAGTGATACAACTTTCGGTTTCAGCCACCTAGTTCGTTCGTAGGTCGATTCGGCTGTAGATCCCACATCCAAGGATGGAGCATCTACAGTCCTCAGTAAACTGGATTGCCCCGGAAAGGTGTCTGGATGTTGTACTAGCAGAAATGCATAAATACGCCCATATTTCCCCGCCACATCCAGAGACAGATATGCATCCATTCATCCTTGCGTTTGCTTCCATTTTTTATAAGCTCGCTGATATCATTGCGGCTGTTTGCTCACTCTTCGACGCATCCCCTCCCCAGGTGCCAAGCTTCTTGGGGGGGTATGACAATGGGTTGCTATACGCACTGAACCCAAACGCCTTTCTCGCTCGATGCCAGTATGTCTCAAGCCTTTCGGTGATCTGTTATCTGATTCAAGCCTCATTGACTAGACAACGATATGGATCTGTTTATCGTGTATGGATTGGTAGCTGGCGGTTCAAAGTGGTTTCCTGTGGTGACGCAATCTCCTCTGTTCTCTCGGCACCTCCAGAGCTTCTCCGCAACGACACCATGCATCAAGAAGTATTCTATGTCATCGCTGGAGCTACGACCAACCCTAAGCACTTGCATGAGTTCATGGTCCGCGAACTCTTCCCGCTCGTCGACAAAGCCTTCTCTCTGCGCTCCCTTGGACAGACCACGCATTCCTTTGGTCTCGTGTTGCTGTCGCACATCAAGAAAGTTGTCGAGGACCATAGTGGACCGATATCCATCACGGAGCTTACAAATAGACCACTCTATGCCGCGACAAATCTTCTCCTTCTCGGCAGGACCTTCCCAGACGACACGTACAGTGACTTCCAAACCCTTAGTCGAAGTATACCGTACCGTTTCACCAAGATGTTACTCTGGCGTTGGCCGTCCCACGCAGCACGGACTCGGTTGCTGAGGATCCTCGAGGGGTACTTGCAGCAGGGAGAGGTCACTGACTGTGATGACGGGTTTTCCCCCAAATTCAAGAAGGCGTTCAGAGACAATAATATCCGGTCCTTGGAAGGGGCGCAGCTGGTCCTCAACTTCCTGTGGGGTGTTCACACCAACACCCTTAGCAATGCGCTCTTTTTGTTGTCGTTTTTGTTGGGCGATCCGAGTGCGCTTGCGCGTATTCGCACAGAGGTTGATGTAGCCGTCGAGAAGTTCGGTGGCTTGGAGACGCTTCTCGAAGCTGGCCCTGACAAATTGGATGATTCGTTGTTCCAGCTTCTGACGTCGGCGATCATGGAGACCATGCGGCTCACCGCCCTGCACGCTGGAATACGGGAAGCCGCTTGCGACTTTAATCTCAAGATCAGGGATGGGTTTTTACCGATCAAGAAAGGAGAGTATGTGTTTGGGAACGTCCGTTCCGCACATACAGATGCTGCGGTCTACCCGAATCCTGAGATGTTTGTGGTTGATCGATTTGCACAGCAGCCGTACAGGAAGAAGCAGCTCCAAACTCTGGGATACCCGTTCCATTCGTTGGGTGGTGGCAGGCACATCGTGCGTGTCCCTTTTTCCTTCTCGATCGTTTCAGAGTACTTATCCCCTTGTAGTGTAAAGGCAGATGGTTGGCAATATACGAGACGAAGCTTCTCTTCATCATACTGTTCCACAAGTTCGACTTTGTTCCTGCAGAAGAGGGTTCGGTCGGTTGGACCCCGCTTCGAGTCCATCCACGCAGCATTGGTGCTGTACATACTGAAGACGACATTTTTGTGCGGTTGTCACCACGTCAGCTAGATGGGCTCTGAATGGAGGTCTACGAGCAAATCAGAATTTTTCAGCGCACGACGTTGATATCACCGAGTTGACTATGATGACCATGCAAATTGTTTGTAAATGTTCATGAAATCCATTTGTTCCTTGCAGCGCGTTGCAGAATGATGTATCACTTCCAAAATTAGAGACGTTCGGAGGTGGGAAGCTCTCGGCAGGCAGTTTGCTGGCCCAACCATCACCTGCCGCGTCGCCCCGCAAATCGTCACCCAATTCCCCGTGGTATCACGTACTTTGATCCTTGTCGAGATGTCCCAGCACTTTGAATCAGATCAAATAGCTCTTACCCAGTAGAGATATTACAGTCAAAGATGTATAGTTACAGTCAGGACACCTTGGCCTAGTGTATGTTTGCGAAATGATACGGACCGCTGTATCGATTCCTCGGGCTGACGGCATCCACCTGAACTACCACACAGACATAGGCTTATCACCTCTGCCATCGCAGAATGGTCTGGGTCTCGAGGCAAGAACACGGACAAGTTTTGTCCAGTGCATGAAACTGGGGCCAAAGGCGAAAAACGCTCTAGTCCCAGCAGCCTTGCCCGCGCCCATTTGGCACACGAATCCGTCAATAGCGCCTTATGAAGGAGCCCATCTGGGGCAACGCTGAGCACACACATTGTGAGCAGGAAGGGAACGATGGACAATGGATCGTGGGAAAATATGATTGGCTTCTGGGCCAGGCACATTCGGATAGGGCCGCGCAAGACCAAAACAATATGTTGACCGGGTATGGACCTATCTTGAATCGTCGCCTTGAGCTGATCCTATTTCGAGGCTCCGCACCGTTCGGGGGGGTTGCTAGGACGATGTTCGATCATCATGATCACATCTCCAGGCTGATGAGAGCCCTCGAGCGCGACCTAATTTTCTCTGTCGATTCCTGTCCTGGCCACACCTTCCTTCGCCGATCCAATTTAAGGCGTTCAATAAATTTATGAGATTCGAACCAATCTACGTGTGAGGGTCGCGTCTTCTTGACAAATCAATGTTTGCACGGCCGCCAAGCTAGGCTGGAATCATTCAACGGGTGGCTCCGATTAATGTCCAGTCTAACATATGTCCACAGATTCCATCTCTTTTTTCATGCGCAGGGGCGCTCCCCGTCCCCGTCGCGTTTCACTCTTACCGATGCCTCGCTGGCATCGCTTGCTTGGTCGAAAGCAGCAGCCCAGCTTGAAACACGAATTTACGCCCGGCGGCTCGGTTCGCGGGTGTGGCAAGATGGAAATGTCCGAGTCCGCGGTAATGGTAAGGTTGAGGACCACCCCTTTCCTGTCGCTTGGATGCCACGTCAGACTGCCAGCGGTTCAAAAAAGGGGTACTATGACGAGAAAACAACGTTCTAGGGTTGCGAATGGCCCAGACGACAAGTATACCTTGACGTGTCGAAAAAATCGGCAAGGCGATTGCGAGCAACGTACCAAGTCGGGAGGCGTCGCTTCAGGTCAGAACCCGAATCACAATGGTTCAGCCAGCGGGTCCACCCGGCCTGTCCAGCGCTTGACCTCCCGTTTAGTTCACCACCGAAGATCTACCATATCTCTAAAATGCTGTATGCAGGACAGTGGTATTTCCTTGTTTAATTGTGGAGCCTTGGGGCTCCGCGGTTTGGTTGGAGATTTGAAAGGATATTGAATGACGGGCCGATCAAAGAGTAGCCTTGAGTCTGATGGCATGTAAGCTACTAGCACCAGACATCCTAGGGACTGTGCAGCGGATTGCGATCGCAGTGGGTCGATGATGATAAAGCAGGAATGACGACTCGGATCGTATCAGAGTTCTTGGCTGATGAGCGGTGTCTTACGCCTGATCCTATAATCTCTTGTGTATCATCATCCGGGAATCACTCAGTCGACTCACTGACGGCCGATTTGGCCGGCACCTGCGATAAGATCTCATCTCGACTTGCAAGTTTCATGCCTCCGTGTGACGCATGCGAATGGCAATGGGGCATCTCACTGACAAGGGACTCGACAAGGCTTTTTCATGGGCCCACCGGTGTTTTCTCGCTTCCTAATGCCGCCAGCGCGGTTCGAGTCGCTCGTCACTAGTAGCAGATCTGAGCCGGAAAGACTCTTGTTCAAAGGCAAGTCCTTGCGCTGCTACGTCATGCTAACCGGCAAAATTCACCACCGCTGGCGTACATCCGCAAGTGTCGCACATCCACGTTGGCAGACGACGACAATCGCGCCGCACACAAGTCGGTCTGAGCTGGACTGCGGCGCATGAGGAGTGGGAAATGCACCAGCGGACACGTGTGACCTGCTAACGTCGCTCTGAGATACCTCGGATCAGGACCCCGTAATACAGTTGGAGTCCATGCCATCGTTGACAAAGCTAAGCCGTACAGATCAGCGGAAGGTTTTCGATCCGCCCTAAAGTAGGTAAGCG
>JBBPMS010000030.1:1262-20069 GCA_038090435.1 Phylloporus scabripes | reverse complement strand
TGACCGGGCTACCGGAGGGGAGAGCGCTTTTCGCATGCGCAATTGCGTCTTCAGCCCATACGCGTCGAATGCGGTGTTCGATATCTGCATCCTTATTACCACCTGTCCATTTGGCATGTTCAGTTCGTAAAGTACCCGGCAAGTGATGTAGTTTCGGGGACGCAAGACGGACCAGCGAAGGATGGTATGTAGACAGATAGTGAGTGAGGTAATTCGGGATTGTGGCAGTAGTGAGCAAGAGATGGAAAGGATATGATATTGGCTGTGGGGAATCAGGGGTCGGCCGTAGCTCATTGGCGTCAAGGGGCACAGGATGCCCCTTCGCCGCAGCGATGTCAGCTAACAATCGGCGTGTCGACGCCTCAAAGTCCGGATCTACGCATTCAAATTTCAGTCAACTGCATGGTAAAAGGAATATCGAACATACCGAAAAGAACATCTGCCTCATCGACGATAACCCATTCGATCCTTTCCAGGCCCATTTCGGGCTCGTCTACCCAAAACGTTCGCTCGCGATTTTGTAGAGCAGCAGGGTCCTCCGTCTTCTTTGATCCAACCCTAAGCGCCTTTTCCCGTGCCCTTTGCTCCCAGTTCCAACCCTTGCCCCTCTCCAGCTCTAAGAGCTTCATGGGAGTGCCAACTAGCACATCGATCTCACGGAATGAGCGTCCGCTGCTATCAACCACAACGTCGCCCGAACCACTGTTATCGAACACAACATCCATGTTCAATTTCATCTTTGAAGCGCTTCCATTGTTTTTCGTGCTACTCTTGCTGTTTGCTCGAGAAGCACACGATATGCGGAGCTTGATGATGTGTGAAAGTTTTTTCGCGAAGCCTGCCAATTGCCGTGACAACTCGTGTGTTGGCGCTAGTATCAGAGCACGAGGATTAAGTGCTCGCGATGACTGGTGCAGAGAGCCGGAGCGTTCAGATTCGGTGGATTTCAAATCCTGAAGGAGCGGTAAAAGGTATGCCAGCGACTTTCCGGATCCTGTCTCACTTGCAAGGAGATACTCCTTCCATTTTGACCCCGCGTCTGACTCTTTCATCAAATGTTCCAAAGAGAGCGCCTGGATCGCGGTTGGGATGGCATTTTGACCCAAATTCTCTTTGACGCTCTGAAGTAGACCGGGAAGTAATGGAGGTGACGTGAAGTCGTGTTTATGATGGGGGGTAATGTCGGGTACAAAAGATGAAAGTGAGGCGGGTGCAACGTGTAGCGAGCCAAGCTTCTCGGCTCTGCCTACGGGCTCTAATGACTTTGCGAGACGGCTTCTCGACGAGGGAACTATATATCCCGTGTGTCTGACAAGAGTCCCAAGAAGAGGTGATCAAAAAGGCTCACCAACTCTTACATTGTTCTTCCTTGATATACTCCTACCACTGGCGGATAACACAGACGATGTAGTGTGAATATAACGCGATGGAAAACACGTTGTGGAAGAAAAAATTTCTGTCCAAAGTAGGGTGGAGGCCGTCATGCAAGCTCGGGATAGGCTTCGAGCAAGCTTTTGGCTCCGCGAATTCCGAGCTTACACATTCCTAATTGAGATCCTTCGTACCAACATACTTGGTAACCTCTTCAGTACTCGCAGAATGGCAGACCAACGGAATCATATCATGATGATCTAATCACTCCATACTAACGTTTGTGAAAGCGAATCCTGAAATTCGGGTCATAATTTCGGAGGGGTGTGTCATCCTGTTTTCATTCCTAGCCTCAAAACAGTCTCCGCCTGTTAAAGTGGCTCAGACTTCCGCCGAACAGAAGCAAAGCTGACTACAGGGCGCGTAAACAGGCGACGGTGACAGTCCTCCAGGCTGTTAGCAGCGAGGCTAAAATATGGAAGGGTCACCCATGGGGCAAGTCAAGTTTTATAAATATACCTCTTCATGCTCATCGCCTTTTACTGATCCGTGACAAGTACATTGTATGATACCAGTGTTCTTTTTTCAACGAATCAATAACACCTTGACGTCGCTTTTGTTGTGCCAGCACTTCAAGTCAGTCTGCGTTGGAAGAGGTCGCACTGGTCTAAAGTTTGGGTGAGTCACACTGTCTCGCATGCGGCACCCACGTTTCTATTTGATGCACGAGCAAGGCCTGATGCAGCCCTTGGATCTGGCTCCCCGTCTTCTCCCACGACTTCGACGGGACATGCTCTAGCAGTACGATTCGCAACAAGTTTGCTAGAACACCAAGCCAGGGTCATCTCGCCGTCGTACGCATAAAGAATAACAATGCGCTGTTCGTACCCTCTTTTTTTGTCCTAATAATAGGTACCAAGCAATTTACACTGCCTCATTCCCCTAAATCTATCCTCTCCAGTCGCACCATGTGGCAGTCTGCGGCTCATTGCAAACCAAAAAAAAAAACACTTTGCGTGTCACTGAACAATTTTTGTAGGCTGGATGTCTGAGGGCTGGTCGGTAATTCCTCACTACCGTAACAACGCAATTTGTTCACTCCATCAGAAAATTACGAAGCGTGCAGTGGACACCACCAATTCCATTGGGGCGCTCGTTACCCTACGCTTCCGGTCTGCCGGGACATCCATACCATTGGGACACACATACCCCGTTTTAAATCTAGACAGTGTGGGCGATATGAACGTTCGTTGGTCATCGAGCGCTTTGCCGTATGTACAAGCTGATGTATAGAACCCGACAACTTCTACCGTCTTGTCTGCCTTGGGAACATACTGAGTTGCCGATACAACGGCATAAATAGTCATCTGAGCGAGTGTCGTTATCATTGTTCTATCCTAACGCCGCTCGTCACGACTTATATTACATAGCACAAAGCGACGTTGATCAACGCCCAGATAATCGGGCAGTGAAATTGGTCAAAGAACCCAGCTCGTGACCGTGTCGGACGTGTGAACAGGTTTGCATGTCCTACATGGGTTTTACATTCGCCTACGTTTTAGGGTGGTCCAGAAGAAAAACCGAACAAGGGGCCCTAAGAGGGACATCTCGATTTCCGTTAGTTCAGATGTTCGCCGTTCATGCTATCCAGAATCCCCATCTCGCGAGCCCTTGGCAGATCCGCACTGACCCGCCTTGTTTATCAGCAGTACTTTGCAATCCCCCTGGTGAGTTCGCCGTGTAGATAGGTGAGCGATCAAGCCAACGTGGTCACGCACCACTGACCCTTCTCGGTCCTAGGACTTCCCAAGAATATCCGTGTTACTTTACTTTCATCCGGGTATATTGACCATGTGCTGGGGGGGGGGAAAAGAACGGTCCAAAGGAGGATCAAGGAATTCGTGAGCAACGGCACCAAGACACTCGATTTCTCATCGGGGCTCTTACGAATAGGCGCCCATCCCCCTTCAGCATGGAGAATCCACCCCATCGCCTCTCAACGCTTTGATCAAGGCGAATCAACAACCAAGAGACGGGGGCCAGGGGCGGCGACGGGAAGAGAGGAGGAGGTCACACTCTGCACAACAAACGACCCTTCAGTATATGGACACAAAAAAGAACGCATGGATTCCACGACTACCATGAAGCCGCAGTAGGCGCCGTGCTGATGCATGTCATGCACGCAAAAGGCAAATTCACCCCCATTTTTATCCAGGTCGAGATCCGACCATTCGGGTCCTTGCTCCTCACTCACCAACAGCCCGGTACGTGGTGCACATTGCACCGCCCGAACGGAACCAAATCCGGCTGGATCTTGGTTGATGATATCGATCAAGCGCATGCGTACTGATTGCTGATCGTGGGAGCTCGTCGGACTGCACACGGAAACAAAACGAGGACACCGTCCCCTGCTGCTGTAGTTCTTGCCTGTCGAAGCTGTCCTTCGGATGCGATCAATGGTGGAAGTCGTCGTTGAACGTTGCGTAGTCCTGTGTTGACAATGCAAGGAAAAAATTTGTTTGTTATTCATTTCCGTGAGCCGTCAACGTCGGTGGTGAAATAAACATGTCTGACCTCTTTTCGCCCCAACAAGAGTCCGGACAACGGGAATGGATGAATTAAGGCAACAACAACCTGACACTAACAATTTTTTCCTCCTAGTCGGTTGGAAATCTGCACGGAAATGACTGGTGAAGGTCCCATTAATAGAGAGGCCACCGTAGCGTTCAATGCTGATGCGCCGCAAGGAAGTCTTGGGGTGACCACGGAAAAACAAATCCAGAGAAGGAAATTACAATGGCTAGAGGTACTGACACCATGCCTCCTTACTTTCGGTTACTCCTGTCTGCATCTGACATCACAATGAAGGTGTCAGCTGCTTCCAGAGACAGATCTGTGGCAGCCCGCAAGGCAGGACCACCTTCTAACCTCTCTCGCTCTTGGAAATTCACGACTCGGAGATGAAGTGATTCCGAGGTTGTTCACTGGTCTAATGGGATGAGAAACATCAGTAGGTAATCCTATAGCAACAAGCTCACCTCAGGGCATCAAGCTACGCGCCGTGGAAGAAATAGAAGACCTTCATAGGTGGCACACTTTACACAGACGTCAGTACCCATCAAAGAGAAGGGGAGGCAGCATATAACTGCGGAGGTGAGGAGTGCATATGAAGCATCCCTAAGCACGATGAAGGTGGCGAGCATTGTCCCATGCCTGCTGCGAAAAACCCTATATGGCGGCCGTGAGCTGAACAGACAGCGCCCAGTGATCTTCAAGGACCCCCGTCAATAAACATCACAGTGACGAGCTCACTAATGCCGGCTATAGTCAGCGGTCACATGCATAATCACCAATTTTGATCTCCTACACAGCCTATGGGATGGTTAGCAACATGCTGTCGCCCGAATGTACCTGGCCTGGCCGACACTCGTCCCAGCTGCCCGGCTACCCAAATCTGGATGTAACTTGATGGTCTGAACCTTGTTCAACAGCACCCTGTCCAGACCTAAAAGCTGTCCACATGGCGTACGCCATGCAGCCCTATGCGGCCTGCCAAATAAATTACGTTTATTGGGATGACCATATCTATGTATGATGTGGTATGTCGTGCAAGGGTTCTTGCCATATTACCCAAATGCGTCCCAGGGTAGGGGACCCTGGTATATTTTCTTGGGATCGTCTGGGCACCACTCCAGCAAACCATGCAGTTCCGGCGCGGATGCGTGGTAAGAATGAAACCGTATAAATGAATTCCTACCCCGCCGTTTGGAGAGAAGGAAGTCGTGACAACCGTATAGATCAAGGGTATATGGCGAGTAGCCGTTCTTGAGCTTGATGGGATCGTAATATTCTCGGAATTAGTGTGAATCCTAGGATAGTTGCGCTTGACCCTTACCTCGCCTTCACGGGCCTTGATGGCTTCATGCTCTGTGGCACCAGGCTCAAGCCCAATATACTCAAATAATTGAGGAGGGAATCTGATTGCCACTCGATGTAGCTCTTCGAACCGTCGCCGCTTCATTTCATAGCCAACCACAGTAATTTGGGATGGGTATCTTCCAGTGACTTCATGAAACCGTGCGATGGAAAACAAGACGTTTTGATACGAATCAAGGGCGTACGTTTCTGTCGTGGCCCGAGGAAATGGGGTGCTGATACCGGGAGTCCCTGCGATACGAAACAGATCCAAACTCTGCGCCAGTCTCATGTATGACTCCGCTTCAGTCGTTGTCGATTTGAGCCTAGTCTGACCGCTGCGCAGTGAGATAACCCGATATGTGAGCGTGTGATCGAAAATAAACGTGTCATGAGCCCTTACCCACTGAAGACTAGCAAAGAATTTTTGTCTTCCAACGCAAGCAGCACCCTGGTTTCAAATGTCAGCTCTTATCACTCAACGTTCAAGCTCGAAGTTTTCAGGGACGCGCAGCCAAGACATGTAACCTAACTTACCCTTGTTTGATGTGATCGACGAACGCAGCTACCCTTCCGCCACCTCGTTGATAGTCTTCCAGTGTCCACAGTTCTTCATCAAAAACTTCATCCGGTTTCGAACCCAACCATATTGCATGCCCAGGCACCACGATGAGGTGAGAGAGCCGTTCCAACGTCTCGTCACGAGGGATGGTGGCAAGAATGCTGTCTGGTTGCCCATGGCCCACGATTTCCGATGCATATGGATGAATCGATGGGGAAAAGATGAAAGCAAGGTTATAGAAGAAAGATAGACAGCAAAACGCAGCCAGGAGTAGCACACCCAAGTTGGTGAGTCTCGAGCGAGCGCTGAGAGACCAGAGGGCAGCACAGTAGTCGAACGAGCGTGAGCGACCGCTCTTGGAATTATAATGGAAAGCACCACGTCGGGGTGTTGAGCCAGAGCCTAGGACTGGTGTCGGGAGCATCGCTCAGTAAGGATGGTCATCAAGTTCAAGTCAAGCCACCGCTTGAGATGTCCGAATGAGGAAGGAAGCTCATATCGGCTCGCGGGAGAGAACTTCGCCAATGACCTTCAAGCTACTGTTCTTGAGCAGGGCAACGAACTGTTGCAAGGCTATTGACCCACTCCAAATCGCCCTTTTAAGCGCAGAAATCCACATCTGAGTCTGACTCCCCCGTCCAACCCCGCCCGGATCACCATATACATGCGACGAGGTGGTCATATTCAATCATCCACATATACCTCCGACCTCGAATAGTTTCGCGCAGGTAGTTATAAAAAGACTTTCAGAGTCTCGTGAGGTGCTGAGCAGACCTCCTGGGTCCCGGGATGCCACCATACTTCGCCCCTGTTCTCCCTCCTCCCTCTCTACATTTAGCGCGTTCAAACTCACCGCGTCACCGTACGCGGACTCCGTAGCTCTGGATTTATTGCAACTCCAACCCAGACGGAACCACACAGGTAAGTTGCTGACAATGTCCTCATCATGAAATGTGACTACATGAGTATCCTACTCTGGTACATGGACACTACAGTATGTCAAGCAGTTTCTTGTATTACACAACCGCGAACAAGAAAAAAGAAACGAAGCGCAAGGCAGACAAATTTTTTAGGGTATTCATGCAGGGTCTATCACTGGACGCCGCGCGATGTGCATTACATTCCACTGAAGGGTGTCGACAGCACATTCAGAGTACGTCGCTCGGTATCTCTGATCATCTACCATGCGATCAGCCCATTACACCGTACAAATGCAAACTACAGAATCACTGCGTACCAAGCCTTGGTAGCGCATCGAATGTGTCGTTCTCCTGAGGCACCGCAGGCCAGTGCTGGTTGGGGAGAACACTTCCGCTCGCCCGAGAGGACTTGTCGCCTAAGTTAGAGGTGGGTCAGACGCGCATGGACAGAAAAATATCCGACCCTTACAATTTCGTCCGTAATAATCTCCGTCGAGGGCGTCAACGAACGTGAGGTGAAGCTGACTGCCGAAGTGACCCTCCCGAAGTGCACGTCTCGCACTTCCATTTACCTGATATGGACCGGTGGTTCTGACACGACCTCGGCCGTGAGCGAGTGATGAATCAAAGACATCTGGCAGGGCAAACAGATCAGGAACGAGTTTCAAAAAGGATGAATAATTGGGGCCAGTCTCACAGTGGTGTTGTTCCTCGGTCAAATTCTGTTGTTTGAAATTATGGATCGGTCCAGAAAACGAGGGCATAAAGTCTTGTGCATATCGTTGACGCTGAAAATGGACATGTTCCTTTGATATTACGTCTTGTGCTTGTTGAGCAGACGACGAGGCATAATATACTGATTCTCCGGAAGCATGGAATGGAGGCTGTGCTTCTACGCCTTGAGCTGCAAATGAGGTCGGGTCATCTACAGCTGAAGTTGATGAGGGAATGACGGGATCGTTGGACGGGCGTGGATGATCAGGGGAAACAGAAGTGTTGTTATAGTTGGGGTATACGATAAATGGATCAAGGAGATCTCCAGGAAAGAGTGTCGAGAAGGTACTTTGAGATGGGACAGGGCCCGGAGATCCTGTGTCGCTCGCTGAGCCCGAACAGAAACGGTCTGACGATGAATGCGCCGATAATGCGTCCGAGTTAGCACAGGAAGGTGCGGCAGCCCAGTGGCAGTCCCCTTCGGCCTGCTGATCGATTGTTAAATGATCCGCGGGAATGTATGGCTTCGGAGACGGCGAAGAAGCAGGGCGAGGAGGTGAAGGGATTGGCAGCGGTGCCGGATCTTCAGAATCCGATGTTCGCTCGACAGTCGTGGCTGACATACCCATTACGGACGGCCTAGAAGACCGAGTGACAAACACACATTCTTTCCCACGTGCCTGGCATTTGCTGCATGGCCGCTGCAAATCACACTTCACTTTGGAGTCGGCACAAGCCTGACAAGACCGTCGCCTCGTGCGATTGGCATGGGACCTAGAATCATCGGTGAGATCTAGTAGCGGGAACGGGGCGTGCGCGGGAGAGAGGTACGCGGAAAAAAAAAGAAGACATGACACCTACGAATCACCGCATGTTTTCTTATGTCGGGTCAACAAATCGCTGCGCGTGAACTGCGCATCACAGGTCTGCAAGGGTTCGATCATTAAGGATTGAAGAATATTTTCCAGGGTACTCACATCACACCGATGGGACCTGTCCCCGGTGTCTGTTGGTCCATTCAATGAGTTTGGCCATGAGATATTCAAATCGAGACATACGAGTACGCAGGTGGCGATTGAGATGAGTGGTACGGGTGAATTTGGCGGGACAATGAGGGCAGAATTTTGTTTGGGGAAGAACGGGTATATTCCCTTTGTGAGAGCGCATCTTGGACACGGCACCGTCCTTTCTGTATTCGATGACAGACCGAGCGTGCTGTACCGTATCAGAGGACGCGGTGGGTTCTGCGCGGTGACGGGAAGATGTCGACCCAGGGGCCATGGCGTTGGAAAAGGAGGGGAAAGTCTTGAACACTCGATGGTCAATCGGTGGTCATATTTTAGGCTAGATGGAGACGCTTTATACAACTGACAAGTTGAGGCCCTGCAACTCCGATGGTGAATAGCATCTGCAATGACCGAGGCAATGAAACTCACCTAAATGTGATTTCTGCGATTTCATCTACCCGAAATGGTTATGATAACAAAAAACCGATCTATCGACAGAGACGAATTTAAAGTTGTCAAATTCTTAGCCGAGAGTTATGCCCTGTCGCCGTCGCCCGCTGGGCACGCAAAGTGCGATCACTGCGTGGCCACTCGCCGACCACACGCCTTGTGAGTGAATTCATGAAAACTTACCAATCTAAGATTCAGGCCCTTTCCACCACTTTGAGCACCGCGTGTTGCGAGAAGAACGAGTTAACGGCCGCTCAGATCGTGGAGCATGCTGATCGACGCGGACAGTCCCGAGATCAAATAGCTGTCCGCCGGCTTCAGAAGGCAAGTCCACCACGCTAATATTGCTCACAGCCATGCTGGCAGCCGTGGCCACGGTTACGTCTAAGTTACCAAGTATCGCCGATTCCAACGCTCAGATCCATCCTACCGAACCTCCGCGCCCCGCCATGTTTTCAACCGTCCTCACCTCATCACGCTGATGACTGAAACCCCTGCCCAAGTGCCCATTGCACAGCCTGTTCCACGTCCTCGACCTCGTGTGTAGGACGGTGGCTAGGCAGTCCCTGACGAGGGTCGTAGACACCCGTTCTAACCAAAATGGACTTCCAACGGGCAGCATTCGCACCTGCAATATCGGATTCTGGATTGTCTGAGGAACATAACATGAATCCACGGCCGCGCTGCGTGGTGGTCTCACGACCTACCTCCAACCATGTACCTGTCGCATAAATTATGCAATTGTCAGCCCATGCAGGAACATCGGATTGCTATTGTTTGCACGAACACCGAGCCAACAGAGGATTTTTCCAGCAACTGTCCCCACAACACCTGCTCCGCAAATTTGTAGGTCGCTTCCGTCGGTTTTCCGAATTGGGTATATGGGTATGGCGCTCCGGTTAGTGACTGCGGAAAAAAACATCTGAGCATTGTCTGAAGGGCGCCAGGTGTGAATTCTCTACCTTGAAAACAGCTTGGAACGCCTCCCTAAATGCGCCTTGACCGAGCCGAGGTTTGTCAAAATCAGATTTCCATATAAGATCTGGATTGCAAAAAACGAGGTCAACCGCCTCTCGCGTATGATTTGGCAAGTGAGGACCGCCAACAATGCCGCCTGATTGGATCAAATCACACATGACTTGGATATCAAGGGCCCAGTTTCGAGGATCATGAAAAACAACGATGGCAGCGATGCGTGTTTTGGAAAAATTAGTTATCTAAATAAGCACCAGATGTGAGTTGATCGGAGTGTCACCAAGCGGACTAGCCTTGACTGAATCCCGCTCTTCGACCGTAAGACTGTGAAATGGCCACACGCTGTTACTCGGTTGAGAAACTGCTGGGAACCGAATGATGGCGAATGACTTACGATTTATTCCAACCAAGCACGTCAAGGGAGGTAAAAACGTGCTTAAAGCCATAACTGTTCTCGAGATCAGAACTCTATGTTAGCATTTCACGGCAGAGAATTACCCTTCGGCGACTTTGCGAAGGGTGTCACCTTTTCCCCCGAGCACAAGCACCGGTTGATCAGCATACTTGTGCACCACAGATTTTAACACGGTGTGCGCTTGAATACAGCGCTCCGGATCGATCTGTGTGAAACCTCACGCTGTGAATGCCACAGGTTGTATTGCACCGCGGATCTCACTTTGGTTCCCAGCTGCTGACTGAGTTTGTAGCAGCGCGCTGACTCGCTCACGCCACCGCCGTTAGTTAACTGAAGGATGATTGAGTTTGATGAGAAGTGGAAAACATGAGGTATCGATTACTAAAATGTAGGGTATTTTACTGGGAAAGCGATCAGAACGCACGAAGAACAGTGGAGTGGAAACAAACATACATGCCAAATTGGTTGTTGCCGTCCAGGATCGACAATGCCCGCTTTGCAGCGGGTAAGGGATTGTCACCGCGAATGAGAACGCCATCCTGAGCCACAGGAACGCGGTCAGTAAACCACAGCATATGCGGGTTCCAAGAACACCTGAGAATGTCACGAACGATATCGAACACGAACGCCAACGGCGAGGCAGCCTTGTGAGCTTTGAAACGGGAACGGTATGAGAACGAAGTGAAACATAATAAGAGATAGCACGCGTTGTGGAGACTCACCTGTGCAATGTCGTACAAAAGAGTTGATTGGAGTGGCATTGACGTACTTTGAGCACATGTGCCTCCGCAAACACAGGGTGCTCGATGGGCGCATCATGATTCTGGGCTTCTCGGTATGTTGCGTGAGAGTCAAGAAAAACGCGGTTTGCGACCTGCAGAGTAGTTTCATAAAAGAAATGAGTGACAAGTTCTGAGTAGGGTGAGAAGGGACAGCAACCTTGGCGATTGTGACTTGATACGCGCCAGAGCCCTGACTCAGCGACTTAACCTTAGGCCTGGCACGTTGTGGTCAAACGTGTGGCTGCCAGGCTGTGAAACGGACAACGCTCTTGCCGCAGCTAGAGGCTTGGAGTCCGGATTCTGCCGCCGGGCCGGAGAAATTGTGATGACTAATCTATCAAGATCGTAGGTCACCTGTCCTCTCCTCCAGAACCTTCTTCGGAAGAACTTGGCTTCACGTTACCAAGCCATTAATACTCTTAGCTCTTAGAATTTCACAACAAGTAGCTTATCTTGGAACTGAGGTATTCTTCGAACCAATGCGACTGGTTGGAAGTTCTTTCCATTAACAAACGCGCTGTACTACTTCCATTTCAACCGAAAGCGGCGTTCATATGTACAATGAAATGATATCAAGCAGTACACAAGAGCAGGCTACCATTGGTGCCTTTGGAGTCAGAAGGCTCGGATCCGGCTGAAACCGATCACTTGCACAGAATTTGGTTGTATGAAGTGGTGCTTGTAGAGGGAGTCTATAATCATCGTGCCTTGAGGCTCACGGACCAATCTCTTTAAAATGGGACCGGCACAACAAGTGAGCAGCAAGTTCACCAGCATCTCGCGGATGTCTTTGCTAAATCACGCACAATAATCTATTCACACTAACAACACATGTGTTGTAGATGGGCTAGAGGCCATCAGGAGGCCCCAACAAAAGATATACGTGTCACAACAGCACAACAATCTCCGAGTCGCCCACCGTCTTCGTGAGAACCCTGAAGGATACAAGATGATCATCTTATCCCAATCTGGCGCTATCCGAGTTACCAGGGTATCCTGCAAGAGGTTAACCTCGTGCGCGGCCACCACTGATCTAGATTCCGGCCCGTGTCGCACCAAAACGCAATGTGTCACCAGATCGAGGGTAGATATATCTTCACGCTCTGGTCCCCACGTATGGATCAGAGTGACCGAGGTCTCGCTACCCACCAACCTTCAGACTGTCATCTGCATCATGGATACTGGAACGCTTCCTCGGCTGGCAGTTATCGCCGCCGGAGAAATGGAATCCGCAGTAGCCCAGAGACTCAGCGCGGCCAGTACGTCAATCTGGATGGACGTTCAGAGGTGCCACGCCAACGCGCCGAGGAGGCAAGGATGCTTGATGTACCCTCGGGCGAGATCATAACCAAAGCCAATTGGGCATCAAGCATAATTTCTCCACTAGAGGCTGTTTCATTCGTGGAGAAGATCCGCGATGCCGCTGCGAATCAAAGGGTCGAGCCATTGGTGTCTGCAGACTGCAATGCTATCAGCCCGCACACTGTGAAACGGATTGGGGGACCTTAAACGACGGTATTGTTGGAGGTCTGTCGAGGATGATTATGACCCTACGCTCTACGCATCCGCCGCACCCGAGGATAGGAACGTGCTCAAGGTTTTTGTAGCACTTTCCAGTATGACTGAGGGATTCGTCGCTGACAGGACGGGGGCAGATGTGGGAGGTACAATGCGCTCAGAGACAGTGAGATGGGAACAGTGAGTCTTCCCGTCTCACTCGGTAAAACATTTGACCTGTACGAGAAGGAACTCTCGAAGGGTGTATTCGGTCTATACTCTTGAGTAAACGCAATGAAGATTATGCGGGAACGGATTCTGAGGCTGCGCACGGATCATCACCGGTCGCTGCTGAAACACTGATCAAGGAGCTGAGCCCTCGCGCCCCGGAGAACTCGCATGGATATCCTGAGTAGGGTTGAGAAGACTGCAAGAAGAAGCAGCCAAAGTGGTGGCTAGGAACAACCTGTCAAGTTACGCCTGTCAGGCGCACACGGCAACCGCGCACCTTTTCATTTTGTAACGGGTCAATTAAGTTTGATGGTGGCAAGAGTCCGGGCTCTCGGGCGTACGGCAAGATTAGTGGGCACGGTTTAAGTATCTCAGATACTTGCTGCCTCTGCTTACCACGTAGGCTGAGCCTGGGGAACCATGGCGTTTGGCGGTCAGGCATGCCATTATTAACCGAGTAAGCGAGGAAGAGTTACTAAATGAGATTACGGTAGTAACTTGAACAAGTGAGGTCTATCTGCGCCAGAGCTCACCTTCTAGCCTGCAAATTTTCAACGCTTGAGTTTAGCGTTTTCGTGCCAGTGTCCCGCTCCGAGCAGGCTCGGTACACCATCGTCGTCGTTCAACGACGTCGTTGCTTGTATTTTACCTGGAAACCGTCAAGTCTTCTCACCTGGTTCAACTACGCACGGACGCCAACCAAGTCCTGGACTACGCCAAATGGCCAACGCCGAACCCGATAAGGCCCTCGATCAGACCACGTCGTCTGCCAACCTCGCTGCTACGCCCACCACGCCACCAAAGTCGTCGACCAAGCCATCCGATACAAAAACCAACGGCGCTTCCACGCAGTCTCCGGTAGTAGTACCGCAAGTAAACGTGAATGGCGAACCTCTTCGAAGTCCTCGTCCATCTGGTTCATTTACACCAGCATTTGACCCGGACAGCTCGACTTGGGGCGCTAACTTTTGGGTCACCTTGGTCGATCCGCAGGTGCGTCTTGTCTCGTTCTTCGCCCTTCGATGACCACTACAAGCTTTATCGTTTCTTCAAGACCAGCACGACGTTCTTTGCATGTCCAGCCACAGGTCAGGTTAGCTGGGACCCCCCCGTAGGCACCTTTGTGTGAGTCGTTTCTGTCCAAATTTCAAATTTGTCTCCTTAGTTTTCTATTGTCTCCAGTCTCCCTCCCAGCGAAAATGGTGAATGGTGGGAGCTCAGCGACGAGTCTCGCGGCGGAATCCCATATTATTATCAAACTAAAACAGGGGACACTGTCTGGGAGCGCCCAGATGGATTCGTTATTCCCCTGACTGTTATTCAAGTAATTCGAGCTCTTACCCTCTCCGTAACATATACTCATCCGAGTCCGTGTCAGCAAACAGCACTCGGTCGCCGTCTCTCTCGGACCGGGATGCGTAAGAAAAACTCTCTTGGTAATCAAGTCGTGTCCCCCGACCGCCAAGTCAATCGTAGGGCACGGGCACAAACCGGCGGCGTTGACAAGGACATCCGCCATGTCTTACCTCGATCGAGCAACACAGATCCGCAACCAGGAACTTCGCATTCGTCAACGCGGAGCTCACCGGGCCGTATCGCACTGACAACGAGCACAAGTCCTGCCAAGAGACAGCCCCAACAATCACCGCCTGTCAGACGCTCCTCCACGAACGATCAACATGGACAGTCAAACGGGGCATTTCGCGGTTGGTCGAACGGATTACACTCCAACCTTCCCCCAATTCCAGCATCCCCGTACGCATCAGAGCCTTCTACCCCCGCTTCTCGTAAGTCGATATCGCTCGGTTCTACAAATGGAAAGTCAACTCCCAAGGAGGAGAAACAACGGCACGATGGTGGTAACAATGGTGCAATGACCGATACCGAGGACGCGTCATTATCGCGATCGAGATCCAAATCTTCTTCTTACGTGCCGTACAAGTCACCAGTACCGCAGAGCTTGAATGCCGCTGTGGAGATGCTTTCATTGTCGGAGAGGAGATCTACATCGGAACATGGTCATCCTGCGGTCCTTCGTCCAGGTGCCCCAGAGAGCAAACCACGACCAAGCACGAGTAGTTCAAGTTCAAGGCATAAAGAGAAACGTGACGCCGCACAGTCTCCGACAAAAAGCTCACATACGCATGGTGGCTTCTGGATGACACGTAGTACATCGACACCGCCAACTGTAAATGGCAAGACTATCGGTAGCCCAATCCCTAACGAAGGTGGGTTCGATTGTTTGACAAGCGTGGTATACCTAACTGGGTCGAGTAGAGGCTTCATTGGACATGAGTCCACTCAAGAACCGGTCAAATGGCAAACCTATTCCTGTCGTAGCTTCGGGGAGTCCTCCATCATCCATTCATCATGTCACAGCAACGTTTGCGTCAGGGTCTGTACATCAATATTTCGCTAACAATTTGGCTGATGATTGAATCCTAGGACATATCCTGTTCTTCCTCATGATCTCGCCTCCGATATTCAACAATTCGTGGAATCAGATTACGCCAGACAATATTTTTCGACTCATCGTACGGGATTCATATTCCGCCGTAAAGTTCCGGTGGTCCAAATGATGAGCTGGCAAAAGGCTCCCCTCTCTTCCCCTCTCCTCGCCCTGAACCGTTCGTTAAAAGCGGACGCAGTCAAAATTTTCAAAGTGGTCCAACACATCATGGGCGATCGTGAGCGAGAAAAGCCAGCTGGCATACCTGTTCACAATGGGTCAACGACCTCGCTTCCTACTAGCTCGATGGGTCTCCTTGAGGAAGAACGATGGTTATTGGGAGAGGGCCTCGCGCATGGAGAGCTGCGAGACGAAATATACTGCCAGTTAATGAAGCAGCTGACTGGTAATCCCAATCCAGAGAGCGTTTTCAAAGGATGGCAGATGCTCTGTGTACTGCTGATCGCGTTTCCTCCATCAAAAAACTTCGAGGCTTACCTACGCTCCTTTATTATGCAACGAATATCTCAATCCGAGGGTCGCGTGGACGTTATGGCGAAGCACTGCTTGCGTCGATTATCCGCCATATCGAAGAAAGGTCCGAGAGGGAAACCTCCTTCTGTGGCCGAGATCGAGACTGCGTCTGATGCAGCGTTTAACCCCTCGACATTCGGCGAATCCTTGGATGCAGTTATGCGTCTGCAAGAACGCAACTATCCTAACGAGAAGATTCCAATCATCCTCCCATTCCTTGCAGATGGAATCCTTGCACTGGGTGGCACGAAATGTGAAGGAATATTCCGAGTACCAGGCGATAGCGATCTTGTTTCTGAGCTCAAGATCAGAATCGACAGGGGATACTATACGCTGGAGAACGTCGATGACCCACATGTACTCGCATCGTTGCTTAAGCTATGGCTCCGCGAGCTCCTGGACCCTCTTGTTCCCGAAGAGCTATACAACGACTGTATCACTTCAGCTTCGGAGCCTACTTCGTGCATAGCAATTGTTCGTCGACTGCCAACCATCAACCGGAGGGTAGTCCTCTTCGTCGTCAGTTTTTTGCAACTGTTCTTGGAGGAGAAGGTGTTGGCGAACACGAAGATGACGGCTGCGAACATGGCACTAGTCATGGCTCCGAATCTTTTGAGATGCAGTTCGGATTCGATGAAGATCGTGTTTACGAACGCGCAGTGCGTGTTCCTATTTCCGATTTGTAATGCATGATGGCGAACATTGTTTTGACAGATTCGAACAAATGTTTGTCTATAACCTGCTCTTGCACCTCAATTGCAGCGAGGCTGACGGGGACTATGTACCCGTTCATGGGCGAGGCGCGAGTCTCCCTATATCTCCCAAACCCCGTGTGTCCAAGTCTCGCAATAGGAGATAAGCCACGACCCGTCGCTTCATTAATGTTAATCCGAACTCTGGGGTCTCAAGGACCATCTCTACAGCGTCAAAGGCCACCTCTTGTTATTCTTCGTCGTTCCTTTGGCACATCGTTTGCTGACCACCTGCGTATATTGGCCAGACCGACACACTGCTCCCTTCGTCGAACCAACCCCAGCTAGCTATGCGCCAACTGTGCCACTATTCTCTCATCGTTGTACTCAATGCACTTACTCATCCATTTCCCAACATCAATGGCCGTGTTACTCGTATACTCATCGATACCTTGGCGCACTGCTAAACGTTCACTCTTCGAGTCGATGCTTTTTACCTTGACATCCATAGGTCCTCTCTTCACACAGACCCATTCCTTCATCGTTCATCTCGCCTGTCTCATCTTTGGATTATCGATTGCGATCTTTGTGCATCTCACTTCTCAGTTCTTGCTTTCCATATGGACGGATCTCCAATGTCTTCTTGCCAGGAATTAATACCGGTCGTACATACCATGTCGATATATCCCGCGTCATTTGTCTTTCGTTCTTCGTACATACCTTTACTTTCTACTTTCTTATAATGATCACGCATTCCTTACCCTCCTTACTCGTTTTATTTTCGTATGACACCCGTGCACACTCATTTTTGGTAGGCTAATGGTAATGGAAAGAAATGGATGTAAATATATGTGCATGGTGTGAGACTGATTCGCGCGAGGCTCCTTGTGGAACCAGTTAGCGCGTCGATCAACTTGCGATCCAGGAGACGGGTCACCTCGAAAGTATGCAGAAATTCTGGGGCAGTTAATGCGATTGATTGATCGTAAACAATGTTACCTTGCGGGAAGTCTGAAAGGGACCAGGCGTACTGACATGATTCCATATGCTCTAAGATCGTGTCTATCATACGAAGAGTAAATGCATGGGATGGCCGTTACGTACGATACACAAACAAGTCGGTCAAGCGATATTTTCGCCGACCTCATCGTCTTGCGCAATACAAACGCTGCGCGGGTACGATCCAGGCGGTCCGATTTATCCACCATGTGCTTGTAGTGGCGTTGTTCGTCTCAGCATCGGCCACCGCTCACACAACCCCAATGACAGAACGAAATCCGGCAGACTGCATCGCCTCGTCTAGACCCTCCGCATACCCGACGGTCGTGTGACACGCGGAGGGATACGCGAATTCGGGATTCTGCACGTCACCCTGGATGATGTGTTGGACTGAAAGCTTGCCATCGGGGAAAGCGAATGCGGATGCGGATGGTCTCTTGCGGTTCGGGATACCATGACAAGCAAAATGCACCCGGTCATTCTCGCTAAGTTTGTCGGCGACTTTGGAAATGGTGGCAGTCGTCTCCTTCTATGGTTGTCACGAACGTTGCGAACGCACTGGCGAGCTGACCAATGTTATCCAGCTCACCCTTGATAGAAATGGGTTCACCCGTACCAGAAGCTTTGGCCTGACCAATTGCAATGAAGAGCGCCTTCTGGACCATAGGACAGGGTCTTCTGGCATGAACAAGGGCAGCCAAGGTGGGGGCGTAAGACGATATGTAGAGATAGGAAACACCCTTTCGGCCCTTCCTATACCGATTAGCAGCGTGCAACTGCGAAAGAGAGAACTCGGCAATAGGACACGACCAGATTTGAGACTGATTGGGATGCGTTATCTAGAGGAAACCAATGATGTGCGAAACAACTTTGTCCCAGTGTCCGCAAGTAGACACCCAGCTGTCTCGTCATATCCATCGACTTTGCAAGCCTAGTCAAGGGTTGCAGCTCTGACAACAGTTCCTGCACGCCTTCCTTTGCAATCAGCAGTGGGATGTGAACAGGGTTATTATCGATGAGAACGATGAGGGCATCACACCCATACTTGCTGGCATTCGATATGATGATGGGTCCATGACCAGCTGCGGGTTGCAGGTCAGAGAAGTATAGGGGTAGAAGGAATCTGGAGAGACCGCGCAACCCCCGGATATAACCCCAAGTTGAAATGTCAGACCCGGTCATGCTGGTCCACGCCGGGCGTATTGAAAACACCCCGAATGAGCATGGTCAAACTTGTGGACTCATCCACCAACACTTTTCTTGATGGGCCCAACGCGACGACTTCCTCCAGTGA